>JASDQU010435991.1:0-10912 GCA_032191745.1 Picea mariana
TCCAAATGGTTGGTGTCAGTGTCAAAGCATTCATAAAGCTATACCACAAAGTGTTTCCAAGAAATATACCCTTGACGAGAATTTTTTCTCCATTGCCACCATTGCCAACGTTCTTGATCTAGATGGAGAACACCATACCAGAGTTTGGCCAAGTCATCTATAATGTTGTATAAAGATAAATAATGTTCAATTTGGGTTACCCAACCAGTGGGGTTCAAGCCATCAAATTTGGTCACATCCACCCATGGAAGGCATAGGTCACATTGAAAATGATGGTTCTAAAAGTTATGGGAATGAGAGGAATGCTCACCTTCAGTATGTGGAGGTGAGGAAGAGGAAGGGTTATTTGTAGGGATATGCAGTTTGGTGCAAAGTGCCGAAAAGACTGATTCAAGATGGGTGGTGAGGTAAATGAGTGGTTGATCTGGAAGCCAGGTGATGGAAGGGATTTCAGAATTGGATCTGATCCCATGGTTGGGTTACACAATTTTTATCAACTCTCAAGGAACCTTATTACAAAAATTAAGGACCTAGGATATGATTTTCTGACACAAGTAGGAACAGTGGATTTGGAAAATTCTAGACAAACAAACAGGGTGGATTAAGGTAGAGGGTTTAGGATTGGAAGGAGACTTGAAAGATGAATGGAATAACTATGTGAAAGGTTTAGTTAGTTTGGGCATTGAACTGAACAAAGAAAAAGATTTATTAATGTGGTCCTGGGATACCAAAAGTGGCCAAGTAAGTGCAAAGAAAGCTTATGAGGTACAAATGCTGGAGGTAGTAGAGACTGAACCTGTTTTCTGGTATAATGACCTCTGGAAATGGAAGTTACCTTTAAAAGTAAAAAAATTTATGTGGCTATTGTTAGAACAAAGAATCCTTACTTGGGAAAACTTAGTAAAAAGAGGTTATCATGGTCCTAGCAGATGTATTCTTTGTGGGAATTGTGAGGAGACTACTTATCACTTATTTGTAGCTTGTACCTTTACTAAAGATATTTGGTATTTAATGCTTAAGGATTATGATTGGGATGGTGTATGGGAAGGAGGACAACTTAGGGATTGTATACTGAACTGGAAAAGAAGGAAGGGAGGAAAAATAGAAATTCCATGTCTTATCTATTGGGAGATTTGGAAACACAGAAATCTTGTTATATTTGAAGATAAACCCCTGAATAGGGATAGAGTATGTACTAGTATTCTTCAGGCTATGGGAGAAACTAGAATATGATATGTTACTAAGGATAAGAGGATTGACAAACCTCCTTTACTTATTTGGGATCAGGATGTGGGTTTTTTTGATGGTGCTTCACAGGCAAGGGGTGAGACATGCAGAGCAAGAGCTGTTTTAAAATTTCCACTGTTGGGTACTTTTAGAATCAAAATGAATTGTGGCAGTGGCACTAATACCAAAGCAGAATTACTAGCATTATGTTGTATATTATTTTTTTCACATTATAAAAAGGTAACAAGGTTGCAATTGGTAGGTGACTCAAAAGTGATTATTGACTGGTTTACTAACGCAAATAATCTTCAGGTGGTATATTTGCAGCTATGGATGCGAAAGATTAGAGATCTCAACAGAAAGTTCACACAACTTAAAATTCAGCATATATACAGAGGTTTGAACATGGAAGCAAATCAAATTTTAAAAGCAACTTTACTTCTCAAGGAAGATGGATTATATTTTGTAGCCAAAAATGAAGGATAGTCAGATCTTTTTGACAGAATAGACATTGGTTAAATATAAAGATGACTAGAAATTGCTATTGTTATTTTGGAACTGATACAAAGAAGTTGTAATTTTAATTTTGGTGACTATATATATTAAAGCCTTCTAGCTCTCTGTAGGACTCATAGGAGAACTTGAAATCTGTCGACTGTGTGGTAGCATAAAGTGTTTAGAGAGGTATGATAGGTTCTATTTAGTAGACTGTGTTGCAGCATAAAGTTTTTGAGAGATATATACTTCTAAAAGTATTGTAATAGATTTAATTATATTTTCTAATATAAGTATTTTTTCAAATGAAAAAAAAAAATGTACAATATTTAATGGATATATATGATGGTGTATATATTATTGGATATGTACATTTTATATATCTAGTGTGTATGTCATTGTATATACTATTGATTATAATAATAATAATAATTTAACCAAATTTAGGTATGAGATCGAGATTTCATTGCTAAAGTTTATCAAGGTATACATACCCTACCCCCATCTGGATTTGAACTTGTGGTCTCATCCATATATATATATAACCAAAACAAAAGTTTGTACTCATTAAAAATATAGTTGCGTTGAAGCTAGCAACAATTACATTCAAAATATTCTAGAGTTTGTTCCAAAAGTGAACATAGTTCTAATATAACTATCATAAACTCTAAATCCTTTTCTATACAAGCATTCCAAGTATTTCTACAAATGACTTGTTTTATAAATTTACCCAAAAAACTAGCAACTCTAAAAAACATATAGAGCCATTTAGGGAGGTACACTATCTTGATCTTCCTTCCCTTCAATTGAATGAGGGGAGCTAATTTCTTCAACCTCCATAAGATCATGATTTTGACTCACAATTTCATCTTCCTTGAAATATTTCTGTAACAAATTCCTAGAACCATTATTGTTGGAGAGAGAGAGAGAGAGAGAGAGAGAGAGAGAGAGAGAGAGTCCAAACGTTGAGGGAGAACCAGAGAGAAAATCATGTTGCATTCATCTTCGAGAGAGTCCATTCATTGCTTATGTAGAAGAAGGAGGTTCATTATGTTGGCAACATTCATGACACTGGCCTTCTCAATCTATGTGATTTTCAAAGAAATGTGCATGAGGGCATTGTTGTTGGCCTATGTAATTTCTTTGTGTTTGTGTATAATTCGATGAATTTCATTCTAATTAGGGTTATTCATATCTAAATCAAACATGCCTTGCACAATGCAGCTTAAAGAAGTGAGACTAGACCAAGCAATACCCAAGAAAAAATTACCACTTCCAATTTTATAAAAAGCTAACAGATACAAAGGAATGTTATTATGGTTGTACGATACGAATCATAAGATACACTAGAAGAAACTGGCACTGGAAAGAGTAAGCAATAGACCATGGGTTCCTTGGCTTGAGTGATAGAGATTACCAGCATTGAATTCACAACATCACTCAAGACCAGCACCCACGAGCTCCCTCGCATACTTGTGGATGCACTGAGTCTGCACCAGAATCCTTCACACTTCCTCAAATCCTTACCAACCTTATTACAAGGTGACCCATTCCCGCTCCACAATTTCTAGACTAAATTTTCCACAACAAAGGCCCCATCACTCCATGATGCAATTACCCTCAATCTTGTACTAAATCACCTATGAGAACATGTTTCTACCTATAGAGTTCACAACTAAAAAATAGCAACATTAACAAAAATTGAACAACTTAAATAATTCCAAGAGAAATTTCAGCCACATGAAAAATATGGAAACAAGAGACAACACCATTAGACAGGGACTCAAATTTATTTATTAACAAGATAAAAAATTGTCTTCCATAGTCTCATTACATTATCAGCCAAATATGTTACAATACTCATTTAGACTCCATGAATGGAAAGCCTTCTCATTTTTCTACACTATCCCACTAAAATCGATGTTCCTTCCTTTGTTTTATTGTTTATGCAGACGTCCCCCTTCTGTTTCCTCTCTTCCTATTCTTTTTCATGTGAACCGAACTGAAAAACCCTCCTTTTCATTTTCCTTTTTTGTCCCCCTTTCATGGAATCTAAACAATTTTCTTCTTCCTCCCCACTTCTTAACCTTTTCTTACTTTTTCTTCCCTACCAATTATGAGTTGGAAGCTAGGAGATTACAATGGTAAAACTTCTCAACAATTTTCTATCCAACTGACTTCCTCTTTAATTTGTCCACCAAATTCCACAAAATTCTCCCAAGACATGTGGAGTATGCCACAACATAACCCACAACACTATATCAGAAGTCACACACCCCCAAAGTCATAAAACTTCACTGGTGTTGCATTAACAGGAGTTGCAACAACAAGAATTTTCAGCTCGGTGTCGCAACAAATATCATTTCAACATGATGTTGTAGCAACTGGAATTGCAGCATGGTGTTGCAACAAATAACATTTCAATGTGGGTGTTGTAGCAATGGTGTTACAGTACGGGTCTTGCAGCAATATGTTACAACAATGTGCTACAATAATATGTTACAATATCGTGTTAAAAAAACGTGTTACAACACTATGTTACAACAACAATGTTACAATAATAGGTGTTGCAACGAAAAATGTTGCAACAATGGGAGTTGTAGCACTTATCTCACCTTACAATTTATTAACTTGAAATTGAAATTTTTTTTGTTTGTTGATACAGATTGTGTGAAGCCAAAGATGCTCCAACATCAGACATCCTTGGTAAGAAAAACATGATCTCCAACTCATGTGGATGCAATTGTTTATTCTACAGAGGATGAATATCCCCATAGGCATGCTATCTCATTTTCAAAAACCCATGATGCATCTTTGAAACCCATGTTTCTCCACTTAACTAAATATTTGCAATATTCCTTATTCTGGTTCCTCTTGCTAACCCTCTTTGCCAAGACTTGATCTAATTATTCGGTTTATTTAACATGTAGTTGTATCTTGCATTCAACCAAGGCACTTTATTCATCATGCTCTACTCCCTTATGAAACTCGTACAAGTCATCCACATTGAATATTGGAGAAATGTCAAAATCTTCCGAAAACTCTAGCTTATATGCATTATCATAATTTTTTCTCAAAATTTGACATGGTCCCGTTTTCTTGTAATTTAGTTTACTATACATACCCTTGGGAAATATTTATTTCCTCATGTGTGCCATTTCCAACTCTCCTTCTTCAAAAACCTTTTGTCTTTTTCGCAAAATATGCTCCATGTTTATATCTGATATTGCTCTATTGTAGCTTTGTCTTAACCTACTCATTCATTTCATGTATGCTTTATGCAAACTCACTTGCATTAGCACTCCTTTTGTCCTCCATATTTGACAACTTAACCAAATCAACAACTCCTTTCAGTGATCTTCCATAAAAAGCTTGAAATGGACTCTTTCCCACAGATCTGTTGATGGAATCATTGTAAGCAAATTCAACCTGGGCCAAGACCAAATACCATTGTCCTAGCTTCTGTCCACTCAGACTCCTCAACAAATTCTCAAGACTCTATTTGACAACCTCAGTATGTCCATTTGTTTGTGCATGATATGTAGAACTGTACTTCAACTGGGAACCCATATTCTTCCAAAGTATCCTCCAATAATGTCCAAGAAATCTCGTATCTCTATCAAAAGTGATACTTATTGGAAGTCTATGTAACCGTACAATCTCTCTGAAAAATAAAACAACAACTTTAGTAGCATCAATGGTCTTCTTGCATGGTATGAAATGTTCCATGTCCGAAAACTTTCCCACTACAATCATCATAAAATCATCACCTCTTTGTGTCCTAGGAAGTCCCAAAACAAAGTCCATACTTATATCTTCCCATGGTCTTTCAGATACTAAGAATGGTGTATATAAACCTGTGTTTTGACTCTTTCCTTTTGCTAGTTGGCAAATTCTGTAGCACTCAACAAAAATTTTCATGTCCTTGTTAATGTTATGCCAAAAGTATCTTTCATTGACTAACAATGTGGTCTTATCAACACCAAAATGTCCACCAAAACCTTTGCTATGCATTTATCTAACAATATTCAACCACAATGAGCTCCGTGGAATGCACAAAATTTGGTTCTTAAACAAGAATACTTTTGGGATGTGGAAATCCAAATATGGTGTTTTGTCAATGCTCCAAGGCGCTTTGCATACTTTCCAAGCCTTTACAAAATATGTGTCCTCTACATACAACTCCTTCATACATTCCATGCTAACAACTTCAACTAACAAAGTATTCAGTAGAATTATTCTTCGTCTTAGTGCATCTGCAACTTTATTCGACTTTCCAAACCTATGCTTCAAAACAAACGAGTAACCTTGAAAAAATTCTACCCATTTGGAATTTTTTTTATTTAAATTACCTTGACTATTGATGTACTACAATGCCTTATGATCAATAAATAAGATAAAATCCTTTAGTAGCAAGTAATGTCTCCATTTCTTTAAATGTTGTACAATCACATAAAATTCGTAATCATAAACAAAGTATTTCTTTTTAGCATCATTAAATTTCTTGCTGAAGAATGTAATTGGCCTTCCTTCTTGGCTAAAAACTGCTCCAATTGATGAACCACTTGCATTACATTCAACGTGAAACACTTATTGGCAAGTTTACAAGAAGAATGTGCTTTTCATTGATGGCAAGATCAACAGTGAACCAAACCTCGAGCGTGCAGAAGACAAGAAAGCTCAGAAGAGATAGAGGGTTCCAGAAGTGCAGATGAGATCCAAGAGACGGACTCCCAGGAGGAGAAAAGGTTGAGAAAAAATTCTAAGTCAGAGAGATAAAACATCTCAAGAGGAGAAGTACAGATCTGATCCATTGGATATGAGCACCGAGGATCAACAATTGTTGGATTCACAAATACATGCACAAAGGTTAAGCCTTTGGATGAGCGTAGGAGAGCAGACTTGTCAAAGTCCTAAAGTAAGCAGGGACCGTCCATCGTCAAGACTGACAGGTGGCACATGATCCACAACTCTGGAGCAAATCACTTCAATAATTTTTAGTTTGAGATCTGAAATCCCCAAAGTCCAAAGAGCCGTAGTAAACGTTAGCCATTAAATCATTCTAAAGTGGAAGGACATGATAAGCTAGAAAAGAAACATCACAGAAATATCGAGTCATCAATCTAAGAACATGATCGACAAACAACATTTAGTTCAGGTCTAAAATTTACGAGGAGGTTATTGTTCGGGGATTCTCACTTCGAAATAATTGGCGACTTGAAAAGTCGAAATACCCAAAGTCTCGAAGGCTGAAGTCCTGAAGTGAATGAGGAACCCTATCAACAAGCCTACATGGTGCAATTATATAATGACAAGTGTCAAGTTGATTCGACATTTCTGGTACGTGCAAATCACAAATCCGAGTGACACGTGGCAACTACTAGGCTCATGACACATCATCAAGTGACGTAAGTAAGTGATGTCACTCCAGGAGTTTTACCACCAACGATTAGCCTAAATTCCCGAAGTCCCGAATGTCGAATACCCAAAGAAGATCTAGACTGTCGATTGCCAGAAGGATGCATGGCAGAAATATGTGCAGTTCGGGGAAAGATACTCAGGAAAAAGTGATCAAAGAAAGCTAAGAGTTGAGATTCCCGAACCCCAAAAATCCAAAGTCAATATCAACTGTCTGATTCTGAGAGACACACATTAGTCGATCACTAACTATGGATAAAAGAAAAGGAAGGAGGAAAGGTTGGAAATTTGAGATTGTCGAACCCCGAATACCTGAAGGGATTGTGACCATTGATTCAAGGAGGACAGATGTTAGAATATCTTCCATTTCGAAAGATATTCAGTCAAAAGAAATAATAATTTGAGACTTGAAATATTCGAAGTTCGGAGACTCGAAGGATATCTCGACCATCAATCCAAAAGGGGACACACGTCAGTGGATTGTCAGCTCCATTAAAAAGAAAAGGAAGGTTGAAAGGTAAAAAAGTTGAGATTTTTGAACCTCAAATACCCAAAGGAATTGTAACCGTTGATCCAAAAGGGACACGCATCATTGGATCGTGGACTCTAGGTGAAATTTTCCAGGAGCAAGCAGAGCTTGAGAATCGAGACTCCTGAAGCCCGAAAGGAAAAATCGATCTTGTTCTTTGGTTTGAAGGTCCACATGTCACTTGGCCGTTGAGACTAAGGATCACACGTGGATGGAGGAAAGAAGGTGGGAAAAGACAAAAGATATGATTTTTTGATCGAGGGAATCTGTAAGAGACCGAGAGATCGACAATCATGCATGATTTCTAGATCGGAAGTTGCTCGCAAGTTAATTTTCTGAGGGTAGGCCACAATTGAAACCACGGTATTAGAGAAAGGGTACGTGACATCTGGAGGTAGATTGCAGGGAGAAAAATGGTTAATTCCAAAACCACTATTGGACACACCCACAATCGTTCGCTTATGCAAAGACGTAGCCCCAGGTCACATGCAACAAGGGGCTAACGAGAAGATAGCTCACGCCCGCAATCTCGTGGTCATGTGAAGTTCATTGCCCAAGGTCATATTGAAATAAAGGGAGCTAGTACTCGCTAGACCAAGAACACGAAGCACCTTTTGAATAAATGTTTGGCGGTCACATGAAGGTAGGGTCTTAGAAGACAAGGAAACCATAATTGAATGGTTGTAACTAACAGAGAAGACAAAGAGTTTCGACAGCTAGAGAAGCCAAAGAATCTTTGGATAACTTTCACTGATGATGAATAGATACTGCATAACCTCCAGATAAGATGAAGAGTTGCTATGATGATCGGGCAGAGTACTCGACATGAGAATGAAATGCAGAACAAAGAACAGTCTGTGTTACTTTGATAGTGATGCATGTGGGTAGGTAGAGAGGTAGAGCAGTACCTGAAGAGGAGATCAGAGATGCAGTGTATAACATGCAGAAGAAGCACAAAGTATAAAGAGAAGAAAGAGAAGTTGAATAGTGTATCAATGTGCGCAGTAGGAGAATGAACATGGGATAGAAGTGGAAAAAAGAATGGAAGTTGGAAGAGATAGAGAAAGTGAGTAAAGTTTCGTAAGATTCAATTAGGGTGGTAGGGTGGTTCTAGGGAGGATTGCAGTCCTCTAAATTCTAGTTGGTGCTAGACGGTATTCTGGGAGTTGGTGCTTCCTTCTAGTGGGTTCTAGAGAAACTTGGGATTTGGTGCTTCCATCTAGTTGGTGATAGAGAAATATGAGAGTTGGTGCTTCCTTCTAGTGGGTGCTAGAGAAACCTGGGAGTTGGTGCTTCCATCTAGTTGGTGATAGAGAAATATGAGAGTTGGTGCTCTTTGCAAGTTGTAGCTTGCTATTGGAGGTTGTAGCTTCATATTTGAGTTGGATATCAAAGAGTATGATGTACATGAAATTTGGAGCTTGATTGACATCCTAAGAAGAAGAGGTTTTCTCCCTTTATGGATTTCCTCATGAGAAATATGTGTCTTTGTGTATTCCTTGTGATGGACCAAAGACTGTTTATCTATGCATGTTAAGTTATCATTAACACATTAAATAATAATTTAGAAAGATTCAGAAAAGAACAAAAAGTTTCAAGCTTATATTATCACTGATTCACCCCCCCCTCTCAGTTATATTTCCAACAATTGGTTTCAGATCAGGTTTCTTTTATTTAAAGGTAGATTAGTAAGATTAAACATGACAAGTCATGAAGGAAATTCAACCAATAAGGCCCCCCTGTTCAATGGAAAAAAAATTTCCTTCTGGAAAGTTAGTATGAGAACCTACATAATGGATTTAGGTGCAGATGTCTGGGATGTGGTAGAGACTAGTTTTGTAAAGCCAATTCTACTAGCTAATAAGGATGACAAGATAGAATTCAGATTCAACGCTAAAGCTACGAATGCTATTCTGAGTGGGCTTGCAGAAGAAGAGTTTGTCAAAGTCATGCAATGTGATTCAAGAAAAGTTAGGTGGGACAAGCTGATAAGTATTTATGAAGGTGATGAAAAAGTGAAAGACACAAAACTTCAGACTCACAGACTAAAGTTTGAGTAGTTAAAGATGGATGAAGACGAAACTATCAGTAAGTACTTATTACGTATAGAATAAATTTTCAACACTATGAAAGGCCTAGGTGAAATGATAGCTAATTCTTTTCTAACCCAGAAAATATTAAGATCTCTTCCTGATAGATTTAACTCAAAGGTATCTGCTCTAGAGGAAATAGTTGATCTCAAAACGTTGACACTAGATCAAATTCTTGGAACCCTAACTTCTTATGAAATGAGAATCACCAAAGGTAAATACACTACAAGAGAGGCATATTTTAAAGTAGAGAAAAACATAGACTCTGATATAAATGAAATTGAAGAAAATTTTGTGAGAAGACTAAAGAAAGGATTAGACAAATACAAAGGTAAAATTCCCTTCAAATGTTTCAACTGTGGTAATATAGGTCATTTTGCATCTAATTTTCCTCACAAAAGAAAGGATCAGACATATGACAGTGAAGAGAAGCACAAACACAAAAAGTTCTATAAAGAGAATAATTTTAAGAAGAAAAGCCTTCGTGTAAACAATGATGATGATCCCTCAGATGATGAAAGCAATGACTCTTCTATTGAAGATAAAATAAATGATATCATTCTAATATCTCTAGAAGATCTAAATACTGAAGATACACGAAGTGAGTTCGTTGACTATGAAGCAGAAGTAGATCTTGAAGGAGAACTTGTCAGTGCCATGGAAGAGATTGATAGACTTAGAGAAAAAAAAAGAAAACAAAAACAGTTACTGCTCAGGTATGAGAAAACATGCAAGGAATCATTTGAAGAAATTAATATGTTGAAGGTTAAGTTTGACTAAGCCAAGAATATTGAAGACATCCTCAAACATCAATTGAAGGAAGCCAAAACAAAAGGTGAAAAATTGGAAGCTGAAGTAGTGACCATCAGAAAAGATCTAGAGAAATTTTAGGCCTTATATCAATAGAATCTGACAAGTATTAAAGCCTCCGAAGGATTAGCCTCCATTCTGAATAAAAAAAGGAATTCAAAGTTCAAAACTGGTTTGGGTTATGAAGAGGGATCAAGTAGTGATCAACCAAGCAACAAACAATCCATCAAGTTTGTCAAATCTACAAGTTCATGCATCTAATTTTCCTCACAAAAGAAAGGATCAGACATATGACAGTGAAGAGAAGCACAAACACAAAAAGTTCTATAAAGAGAATAATTTT
>JASDQU010435991.1:27873-48989 GCA_032191745.1 Picea mariana
CATTATGTTGGCAACATTCATGATACTGGCCTTCTCAAGATATGTGATTTTCGAAGAAATGTGCATGAGGGCATTGTTGTTGGCCTATGTAATTTCTTTGTGTTTGTGTATAATTCGATGAATTTCATTCTAATTAGGGTTATTCATATCTGACTCAAACATGCCTTGCACAATGCAACTTAAATAAGTGAGACTAGACCAAGAAATCCCCAAGCAACAATTACCACTTCCAATTTTATAAAAAGCTAATAGATATAGAGGAATGTTATTATGGTTGTACGATATGAATCATAAGAAACACTAGAAGAAACTGGCACTAGAAAGAGTAAGCAATAGACCATGGGTTCCCTTGCTTGAGTGATAGATATTTTCAGCATTGAAGTCGCAACATCACTCAAGACCACCACCCACGAGCTCCCTCACATACCTGTGAATGCACTGAGTCTGCACCAGAATCCTTCACACTTCCTCAAAACCTTACCAACCTTATTACAAGGTGACCCATTCCCACTCCACAATTTCTAGACTAAATTTTCCACAACAAACACCCCGTCGCTCCATGATGCAGTCACCCTCAATCTTGTACTAAGTCACCTATGAGAACATGTTTCTACCTATAGAGTTCACAACTAAAAAATAGCAACATTAACAAAAATTGAACAACCTAAATAATTCCAAGAAAAATTTCAGCCACATGAAAAATATGGAAACAAGAGACAACATCATTAGAGAGGGACTCAAATTTATTTATTAACAAGATTAAAAATTGTCTTCCATAGTCTCATTACATTATCAGCCAAATATGTCACAATACTCATTTAGACTCCATGAATGGAAAGCCTTCTCATTTTTCTACACTATCCCACTAAAATCGATGTTCCTTCCTTTGTTTTATTGTTTATGCCGACAACCCCCTTTTGTTTCCTCTCTTACTATTCTTTTCCATGTGAACCGAATTGAAAACCCCTCCTTTTCATTTTCCTTTTTTGTCCCCCTTTCTTTGAATATGAAAAATTTTCTTCTTCCGCCCCACTTCTTAACCTTTTCTTACTTTTTCTTCCCTACCAATTGTGAGTTGGAAGCTAGGAGATTACAATGGTAAAACTTCTAACCAATTTTCTATCCAACTGACATCCTCTTTAATTTGTCCACCAAATTCCACAAAATTCCCCCAAGACATGTGGTGTATGCCACAACATAACCCACAACACTATAACAGAAGTCACACATCCCCAGAGTCGTAACACTTCACTTGTGTTGCATTAACAGGAGTTGCAACAACAAGAATTTTCAGCTCGGTGTCACAACAATTATCATTTCAACATGATGTTGCAGCAACTGGAATTGCAACATGGTGTTGCAACAAATAACATTTCTACACGGGTGTTGTAGCAATGGTGTTATAGTACGGGTCTTGCAGCAATATGTTACAACAATGTGCTACAATAATATGTTACAGTATCGTGTTAAAACAATGTGTTACAACACTATGTTACAACAACAATGTTACAATAATAGGTGTTACAAAAACAAATGTTGCAACAATGGGAGTTGTAGCACTTATCTCACCTTACAATTTATTAACTTGAAATTGAAATATTTTTTTTGTTGATGCAGATTATGTGAAGCCAAAGATGCTCCAACATCAGACATCCTTGGTAAGAAAAACATGAGCTCCAACTCATGTGGATGCAATTGTTTATTCTACAGAGGATGAATATCCCCGTAGGCATGCTAGCTCATTTTCAAAAACCCATGATGCATCTTTGAAACCCATGTTTCTCCACTTAACTAAATATTTGCAATATTCCTTATTTTGGTTCCTCTTGCTAACCCTCTTCACCAAGACTTGATCTAATTATTCGGTTTTTTTAACATGTAGTTGTCTCTTGCATTCAACCAAGGTACTTTATTCATCATGCTCTACTCCCTTATGAAACTCGTACAAGTCATACACATTGAGTATTAGAGAAATGTAAAAATCTTTTGACAACTCTAGCTTATATGCATTATCATAATTTTTTCTCAAAATTTGACATGGTCTAGTTTTCTTGTAATTTAGTTTACTACATTCCCTTGGGAAATATTTATTTCTTCATGTGTGCCATTTCCAACTCTCCTTCTTCAAAAACCTTTTTTCTTCTTCACAAAATATGCTCCATGTTTATATCTGATATTGCTCTATTGTAGCTTTGTCTTAACCTACTTATTCATTTCATGTATGCTTTATGCAAACTCACTTGCATTAGCACTCCTTTTGTCCTCCATATTTGACAACTTAACCAAATCAACAACTCCTTTCAGTGATCTTCCATAAAAAATATGAAATGGACTCTTTCCCACAGATCTATTGATGGAATCATTGTAAGCAAATTCAACCTAGGCCAAGACCAAATACCATTGTCCTAGCTTCTGTCCACTCAGACTCCTCAACAAATTCTCAAGACTCTAGTTAACAACCTCAGTATGTCCATTTGTTTGTGGATGATATGTATAACTGTACATCAACTGGGAACCCATATTCTTCCAAAGTATCCTCCAAAAGTGTCCAAGAAATATCGTATCTCTATCAGAAGTGATACTTATTGGAAGTCTATGTAACCGTACAATCTCTCTGAAAAATAAAACCACAACTTTAGTAGCATCAATGGTCTTCTTGCATGGTATGAAATGTTCCATGTCCGAAAAATTTCCCACTGCAACCATCATAGAATCATCACCTCTCTGTGTCCTAGGAAGTCCCAAAACAAAGTCCATACTTATATCTTCCCATGGTCTTTCAGGTACTAAGAATGGTGTATATAAACATTTGTTTTGACTCTTTCCGTTTGCTAGTTGGCAAATTCTATAGCACTCAACAAAAATTTTCACGTCCTTGTTAATGATATGCCAAAAGTGTCTTTCATTAACTAAAAATGTGGTCTTATCAACACCAAAATGTCCACCAAAACCTTCGATATGCATTTCTGTAACAATATTCAACCACAATGAGCTCCGTGGAATGCACAAAATTTGGTTCTTAAACAAGAATACTTTTGGGATGTGGAAATCCAAATATGGTGTTTTATCAATGCTCCAAGGAACTTTGGATACTTTCCAAACCTCTACAAAATATGTGTCCTCTACATACAACTCCTTCATACATTCCATGCTAACAAATTCAACTAACAAAGTATTCAATAGAATTATTCTTCGGCTTAGTGCATCTGCAACTTTATTCGAATTTCCAAACCCGTGCTTCAAAACAAACGAGTAACCTGGAAAAAATTCTACCCATTTGGAATTTTTTTTATTTAAATTACCTTGACTATTAATGTACTGCAATGCCTTATGATCAATAAATAAGATAAACTCCTTTAGTAGCAAGTAATGTCACCATTTCCTTAATGATTGTACAATCACATAAAATTCATAATCATAAACAAATTATTTCTTTTTAGCATCATTAAATTTCTTGCTGAAGAATGTAATTGGCCTTCCTTCTTGGCTCAAACCTGCTCCAATTGATGAACCACTTGCATTACATTCAACGTGAAACACTTATTGGCATGTTTACAGGAAGAATGTGATTTTCATTGATGGCAAGAACAACAGTGAACCAAACCTCGAGAGTGCAGAAGATGAGAAAGCTCAGAAGAGATAGAGGGTTCCAGAAGTGCAGACGAGATCCAAGATACGGACTCGCAGAAGGAGAAAAGGTCAAGAAAACCTTCTAATTCGGAGAGATAAGAAAGATCGAGAGGAGAAGTATAGATATGATCCATTGGATCTGAGCACCGAGGATCAACAATCGTTGGATTCAGAAATACATGCATGAAGGTTAAGCCTTTGGATGAGCGTAGGAGAGAGGAATTGTCAAAGTCTCAAAGTAAGTAGGGACCATCCATCATCAAGACTGATAGGGGGCACATGATCCACAACTCTGGAGAAAATCACTTCTATAATTTTTAGTTTGAGATCTAAAATCCCCAAAGTCTAGAGAGCCAGAGTAAACGTCATTCGTCAAATAATTCTAAAGTGGAAGGACATGATAAGCTAGAAACGAAATATCACAGAAAGATCGAGTCATCAATCTAAGAACATGATCGACAAACAACATTTAGTTTGGGTCTAAAAGTTATGAGGAGGTTACTGTTCGGGGATTCTCAGTTTGAAAGAATTGGCGACTTGAAAAGTTGAAATACTTGAAGTCCCGAAGGCTGAAGTCCTGAAATGAATGAGGATCTATGTCAGCAAGCCTATGTGGCACAATCAGACAATGACAAGTGCCAAGTTGATTTGACATTTTAGGTATGTTCAAATCACAAATCTGAGTGACATGTGGCAACTAATAGGTTCATGAAACATCATCAAGTGACGTAAGTAAGTGATGTCACTCCAAAAGTTTTACCTCCAATGATTAGCCTAAAGTTATGAATTCCCAAACACCGAATACCCAAAGAAGATATAGACCGTTGATTTCCAGAGGGACGCGTGGCAGAAATCTGTGCAGTTTGGGGAAAGATACTCCAAAAAAAGTGATCAAAGAAAGTTAAGAGTTGAGATTCCCAAACCCCGAAAATATGAAGTCAATCTCAATCGTCCGATTTTGAGAGACACATGCCAGTCGATTGCTAACTACGGATAAAATAAAAGGAAGGAGGAAAGGTTGGAAAGTTGATATTGTCAAACCCCGAATACCCGAAGGAATAGTGACTGTTGATTCAAGGAGGACAGATGTCAGCAAATCTTCCATTTCGAAAGATATACAGTCAAAAGAAATGAGAATTTTAGACTTGAAATCTTCGAAGTCTGGAGACTCGAAGGATATCTTAACCATTGATCCAAAATGGGACACACATTAGTGGATTGTCAGCTCCATTAAAAAGAAAAGGAAGGTTGAAAGTTCGAAAAGTTGATATTTCCGAACCCCGAATACCCGAAGGGATTGTGACTATCGATCCAAAAGGGACACGCATCGTTGGATTGTGGACTCCAGGTGAAATTATTCGAGAGAAAGTAGAACTTGAGAATCGAGACTCTCGAAGCCTGAAAAGAAAAATCAATCTTGTTCATTGGTTTGAAGGGCCACAAGTCACTTGGTCATTGAGACTAAGGATCGCGCGTGGATGGAGGAAAGAAGGAAAGAAAAGACAAAATATCTGATTTGTTGATCAAGGGAATCTATCAGAGACTGAGAGATCAACAATCACGCATGATTGCAGCATCAGAAGTTGCTCGCAAGTTAATTTTCTGAGGGCAGGCTGCAATTGAAAACATGGTATCAGAGAAAGGGTATGTGGAATCTGGAGGTGCGGGCATAAAAGTGGTTAATCCCAAAACCACTATTGGACACGCCCAAAATTGTTCGCTTATGAAAAGACGTAGCCCGATGTCACATGCAACAAGGGGCTAATGAGAAGAGAGCTCGTGCCCACAATCTCGTGGTCATGTGAAGTTAATCGCCCAAGGTCATATTGAAATAAAGGGAGCTAGTGCTCACTAGACCAAGAACACGAAGTGCCTTTTGAATAAACGTTTGGTGGTCACATGAAGGTAGGGTCTTAAAAGACAAAGAAACCATAATTGAATGGTTGTAACTAACAGAGAAGACAAAGAGTTTCAACAGCCAGAGAAGCCAAAGAATCTTTGGATAACTTCCACTGATGATGAACATATACTGCATAACCATCGGATAAAATAAAGAGTTGCTATGATGATTGGGCAGAGTACTCGACGTGAGAATGAAATGAAGAACAAAGAACAGTGTGTGTTACTTCGATAGTGATGCATGTGGGTAGGTAGAGAGGTAGAGTAGTACCTGAAGAGGAGATCAGAGATGTAGTGTATAGCATGCAGAGGCAGCACAAAGTATAAAGAGAAGAAAGAGAAGTTGAATAGTGTATCAATGTGCACAGTAGGAGAATGAACAGGGGATAGAAGTGGAACAAAGAATGGAAGTTGGAAGAGACAGAGCAAGTAAGTAAAGTTTTGTAAGATTCAATTAGGTGGTAGGGTGGTTCTAGGGAGGATTGTAGTCCTCTAAATTCTAGTTGGTGCTAGAAGATATTCTGGGAGTTGGTGCTTCCTTCTAGTGGGTGCTATAGAAACCTGGGAGTTTTTGCTTCCATCTAGTTGGTGATAGAGAAATATGAGAGTTGGTGCTCTCTACAAGTTGTATCTTGCTATCAGAGGTTGCAGCTTCATATTTGAGTTGGAGCTCAAAGACTATGATGTGCATGCAAGTTGGAGCTTGATTGACATCCTAAGAAGAAGAGGTTTTCTCCCTTTATGGATTTCCTTATGAGAAATCTGTGTCTCTGTGTATTCCTTGTGATGGATCAAAGACTATTTATCTATGCATGTTAATTTATCATTAACACATTAAATAATAATTTAGAAAGATTCAGAAAAGAACAAAAAGTTTCAAGCTTAAATTATAACTGATTCNTTGGTTTCAAATTAGGTTCCTTTTATTTAAAGGTAGATCAGTAAGATTAAACATGACAAGTCATGAAGGAACTTCAACCAATAAGGCCCCCCTGTTCAACAGAACAAACTTTGCCTTATGGAAAGTTAGTATGATAACCTACATAATGGCTTTAGGTGCAGATGTCTGGGATGTGGTAGAGACTGGTTGTGTAAAGCCAATTGTACTAGCTAATAAGGATGACAAGATAGAATTCAGATTCAACGCTAAAGCTATGAATGCTATTCTGAGTGGGCTTGCAGAAGCAAAGTTTGTCAAAGTCATGCACTATGATTCAACAAAAGTTTGGTGGGACAAGCTGATAAGTAGTTATGAAGGTGATGAAAAAGTGAAAGACTCAAAACTTCAGACTCACAGACTGAAGTTTGAGTAGTTAAAGATGGATGAATACGAAACTATCAGTAAGTACTTATTACGTATAGAAGAAATTTTCAACACTATGAAAGGCCTAAGTGAAACGATAGCTGATTCTTTTCTAATCCAGAAAATATTAAGATCTCTTCCTGATAGATTTAACTCAAAGGCATCTGCTATAGAGGAAATAGTTGATCTCAAAACGTTGACACTAGATCAACTTCTTGGAACCCTAACTGCTTATGAAATGAGAATCACCAAAGATAAATCCACTACAAGATAGGCATATTTTAAAGTAGAGAAAAACACAGACTTCAATATAGATGAGATTGAAGAAAATTTTGTGAGAAGACTGAAGAAAGGATCAGGCAAATACAAAGGTAAACCTCCCTTCAAATGTTTCAATTGTGGTAATATAGGTTATTTTGCATCTAATTTTCCTCACAAAAGAAAGGATCAAACATATGACGATGAAGAGAAGCACAAACACAAAAAGTTCTATAAAGAGAATAATTTTAAGAAGAAAATCCTTTGTGTAAACAATGATGATGATTCCTCAGATGATGAAAGCAATGACTCTTCTATTGAATATAGAATAAATGATATCATGCTAATATCTTTAGAAGATCTAAACACCGAAGATACACGAAGTGAGTTCATTGACTATGAAGCAGAAGTAGATCTTGAAGGAGAACTTGTCAGTGCCATGGAAGAGATTGATAGACTCAGAGAAAAGAAAAGAAAACAAAAACAGTTATTGCTCAGGTATGAGAAAACATGCAAGGAATCATCTAAATAAATTAATATGTTGAATTTTAATTTTGACTAAGCTAAAAATATTGAATACATCCTCAAACATCAATTGAAGGAAGTCGGAACAAAAGGTGAAAAATTGGAAGATGAAGTAGTGATCGTCAGAAAAGATCTAGAGAAATTCCAGGCCTTATATCATTAGAATCTGACAAGTATTAAAGCCTCTGAAGGATTAGTCTTCATTATAAATCAACAAAGGAATTCAAAGTTGAAAATTAGTTTAGGTTATGAAGAGGGATCAAGTAGTGATCAACCAAGCAACAAAGAATCCATCAAGTTTTTCAAATCTACAACTACTGACAACAACAAACCTGCAGAAACAAAGGAAGAGAATCGACCACCAAGGAGGAGTGAAGGAAAAGCTACCATAATTGAATATGAAGAACAAATAAATAATACACTCTCTGCTCAAGAAAATCATCAGCATGGAAGAAATCGACTTTCTCAAATAAGACAACCATTTTCCAAGTACAAAGATTTTTTCTATGGATATTGTTTTTACTGCTCTAACTTTGGCCACAAAGTTGTAAATTGTTCTCTAAGATTTAGACATGAGCAATCAAGACAGCCAATGAATAAATACCCGTCTCAAAAAAGAATAATACAACCAAGTTACAAACAACCACAGACTGCAAATCATGTGATGGTGGGAAAAAGACGCAGACTAAGAATAACAATTGTTATGATCCTTTGTTCAATGAATCGGGATGATAGATATTCCATAATTATGGACATAAAGATGCAACATGTCGCCTAAAGAACTATAAGCCAGATTCAAATCATAGAGATGAAAACGTCAAGGTTTGGAAGAATAATGAAAATAACAAGTGTGGATTGGTGTTGTCAGCTCAAAGACAAAAAGACTCTTGGTATATTGACAACATATGCTCCAGTCATATGACAGGTGACAGAAGTAAGTTCCTATCACTCAAGGAAAATAAATCAGGAAGTGTGACCTTTGGAAATGATGATCTAGGAAAGATCAGAGCTAAAGGTATAGTAATCTTAAGTAATGGAAGAAATAAAGATCAAGATGTATTATTTGTTGATGGTTTAAAGCATAATCTTCTTAGTGTCAGTCAAATATGTGATAGAGGATGTGAAGTCACTTTCACTGCCAAGAATTGTAAAATAAAGACAATAAACACATGAGAGTTGCTTGCAAAGGGGGTTAGAACCAAAAACAATGCATATGTTTTGAAGGAAGATAAGGAGAAATGTAATTTAAGCAAAATTGATGAAAGTTGGTTATGGCACAAAAGGCTTGGACACCTGAATTTTGATCATATTGTCAAACTAAATAATGAAGGTGTTGTGAAATACCTTCCAAAAATATCTAAGCCTAATAACTCTATATGTGAGTCCTGCAAAATGGGGAAGTTGACTCATGCCCAATTCAAATCGAAGAGTTTCACATCTTTAGAAAAATCGCTTCAACTTGTTCATATGGATCTGTGTGGACCATCATGAAAACAAGGAACTGGAGGAGAATGTTACTTTATGCTGGCCACTGATGACTTCTCCAGATGTACGCGGGTTTACTTTCTGAGAGAAAAATCTAATGTGTTTGAGAAGTTCAAAACGTTTAAGGAATTAGTCGAGAATCAGATGGGAAGAAAGTTAAAGGCAACTCGCTCAGATAGAGGAGGATAATTTTTGTCAAGAGATTTCAAATAATTATGTGATAAACATGGAATTAAAAGAGAATATACTATTACAGGTACTCCTCAACAAAATGGAGTTGTAGAACGCCAAAATAGATCAGTTCAGCATATGGAAAGGGCCATGATGAATGGAAGGGACATTTCATAAACATTCTGGGTGGAGGTTGTTCACACAACTGTTCATATTCTGAACAAAGAACATCTAAGGATGAACAGTGATAAAACTCCACATGAGCTATGGTTTGGTCGACCTGCATCCCTCAAGCACTTCAAAGTATTTGGAAGTAAATTCTACATCAAAAATAATGATGATCATATGGGAAAATTTGATAGTAGAGCTGATGAATGTATCTTCTTAGGATATGCAACAAACAGTAAAGGTTACAGATGCTTTATCAAAATAATGCATAAATTAGTAGACTGTATTGATGTTCGAATTGATGAAGAAGCTCCTGTAAAAGATCAACAAAGAATAAGCACTAATCTAGATGAAAAAGATGACGAGAATAATGAAAATGAAGAACATCAAATCCCAGATTCACAAGAATATGATGAATCAAGTGGAGAAGAGATACCTAGACAAGAAGAGTCAGGACAACAATCAACATCTAATCCTTCCTCCATAATTACTCAAAATTATCATCCTGAAAGTCAAATAATTGGTGAGAAAGACAAAGGTGTACAAACCAGGAGGAGGATAATCAAAGACACCAAGCAATCACACATAGCCTTCATATCCATGGAGGAACCCAAGAACTTCAATGAAGCCAATGAAAATGTAAATTGGTTAAAATCAATGAATGAGGAACTAGACCAGATTGAAAAGTATGACACTTGGGAACTCGTTACAAATAAAAATGTAATAGGACCTAGATGGGTCTACAAAAATAAGATGAATGAGAAAGGAAATATTGTAAGAAATAAGGCTAGATTGGTCTGCAAAGGATATGCTCAAATAGAAGGACTGGAATTTGATGAAACATTTGCGCACGTAGAAAGATTAGAAGCTATTAGAATGTTTCTTGCCTATGCTCGTCACAAACATTTTAAAGTCTATCAAATGGATGTCAAGTCAACTTTTCTAAATGGAGATCTAAAATAAGAATTCTATATGGAAAAAACTGAGGGTTTCCAACTGTTAGATAACCTTGACTTTGTATTCAAGCTAAAGTAAGCCTTATATGGGTTGAAAAAATTTCCTCATGCATGGTATTACACACTTGATAAGTATCTTCAAGACAAAGGGTTCAAGAGAGGAACAATTGACAACAATATATATATCAAAACAAAGGGTAATGATTTTCTCATTGTGATGGTCTATGTAGATGACATCATCTTTGGAAGCAATAATGCTTCATTAGTACAATGGTTTTCCTCTGCCATGCAGTCTGAATTTGAAATGTCTATGATAGGGGAATTGCCTTTTTTTCTTGGTCTGTAAATTACTCAGAGGTCTGAAGGATTATTTATTTCTGAGGAGAAATATCTAAGAGAAATGTTGAAAAGGTTTCAAATAGAATATTCTACACCTATGAGCACACCTATGGTCACTGGATGCAAGTTAAGCAAGGATGATGACTCACTTGATGTTGATTAGATTTCCTATAGGTATATGATAGATAACCTATTTTAAATCAAAACATCCTAGTCAGACATAATGTATGTTGTTGGAATGGTAGGAAGGTATCAAGCTGCACCTAAACAAAGTCCTTTGTTAGCTGTCAAAAGAATATTTAGATACTTGAAAGGAACAATGAACTATGGCCTATGGTATCCTAGGAATCATAATTTTTAACTATTAGTCTATTCAGATGTTGATTGGGCTAATTGTGTGGATGAAAGGAAAACCACAAGTGGTGGTGCATTCTTCTTAGGAGATTCTCTTATAGCATGGTTGAGCAAGAATCAAGGTTCCATTTCCTTATCATCTATAAAAGCCGAATACATTGCAGATGCCACTTGTTGTACTCAAGTATTATGGATGATTCAGACACTTGTATACTTGGAGGTAAATTATAGTGCATTGTTCCCAATTCATTGTGATAATACTAGTGCCATTAGTGCGTCAAAGAATCCTATATTTCACTCCAAGACCAAGCATATACCCATCAAGTATCACTTCTTGAGGGAACAGGTAACCAAAACTATTGTTTCCTTACATTACATTCCATCCCAAGATCAAATTGTTGATATCTTCACTAAACCACTTGCAAAGTCTCAGTTTGAGTATCTACGCCAGAAGTTGGGCGTGACCTTGTTACCAAGTTTAATAGTCTATCTGATCAAGGGGAGAGTTCTCGTAGTATATATGATCAGTGGGAGCACATAGTCACTCTCTGTTCTCTTTGAAATTGATGTCAAAGGGGGATAAAAAGGTTTTGTCTGTATGCTACAGTTGGAGGTCTAAGTAGAATAGTGAAACCTTTCAGGGTTTCCATCAATGCCAAAGGGGGAAATTGTTGGCATGTTTACAGGAAGAATGTGCTTGTGGAAAGAACGACATCAAACCAAACCTTGAGAGTGTAGAAGATAAGAAAGATCAGAAGATATAGCGGGTTCTAGAAGTGTAGACGAGATCCAAGAGATAGACTCGCAGGAGGAGAAAAGGTCAAGAAAACATTCTAAGTCAGAGAGATCAGAAAGCTCAAGAGGAGAAGTGTAGATCTGATATGTTGGATATGAGCACCAAGTATCAAGAGTGGTTGGATTTATAAATACATGCATGAAGTTTAAGCCTTTGGATGAGAGTAGGAGAGAGGAATTTTCAAAGTCCCAAAATCTCGAAGTAAGCAAGGATCGTCCATCATCAAGACTAACTGGTGGCACATGATCTACAACTCCGGAGAAAATCACTTCGAGAATTTTCAGTTTGAGATCTAAAATCCCTAAAGTCTAGAGAGCCAAAGAGCTGGAGTAAACGTCAACCATCATATTATTCAAAAGTGGAAGGACATGATAATCTAGAAAATAAGCACTGCAAAAAGATCAAACCATCAATCTAAGAACATGATTGACGAAAAACATTTAGTTCAGGTTTAAAAGTTGTGAGGAGGTTACTGTTCGGGGATTCTCACTTCGGAAGAATTGGCGACTTGAAAATTTGAAATACCCGAAGTCCCGAAGGTTGAAGTCCTAAAGTGAATGAGGATCCAGATCAACAAGAACATGTGGCACAATCAGACAATGACAAGTGTCAAGTTGATTCAGCATTTCAGGTACGTGGAAATCACAAATCCGAGTGACACGTGGAAGCTACTAATCTCATGACACATCATCAAGTGACATCACTCCAGGATTTTTACCACCAACGATTAGCCTAAATTCCCAAAGTCTCGAACACCAAATACCCGAAGAACATCCAGATCGTCGATTTCCAAAAGGATGTGTGGAAGAAATCTGTGTAGTTCAAGGAAATACACTCCAGAAAAAGCGAGCAAAGAAAGTTAAGAGTTGAGATTCCTGAACCCTAGAAACCCGAAGTCAATCTCAACCGTCTGATTCTAACAGACACGTGTCAGTTGATCGCTAACTCTGGATAAAAGAAAAGGAAGGAGGAAAGGTTGGAAAGTTGAGATTGCCGAGCCCCGAATACCTGAAGGGATTGTGACCGTTGATTTGAGGAGGACAAATGTCAGCAGATCTTCCATTTCAGAAGATATCCAGTCAGAAGAAATGATAAGTTGAGACTTGAAATCTCTGAAGTCCGGAGACTTAAAGGAGATCTTGACCATCGATCCAAAAGGGGACACGCGTCAGTGGATTGTCAGCTCCATTAAAAAGAAAAGGAAGGTTTAAAGGTTGGAAAGTTGAGATTTTCAAACCCTGAATACCTGAAGGGATTGTGACCGTCAATCCAAAAGGGACACGCGTCGTTGGATCATGGACTCCAAGTGAAATTCTATGGGAGCATGTGGAGCTTGAGAATCGAGACTCCCAAAGCCCGAAAGGAGAAATCGATCTTGTCCGTTGGTTTGAAGGGCCACATGTCACTTGGTCATTGAGACTAAGGATCACGTGTGGATGGAGAAAAGAAGATAGAAAAAGACAAGAGATCTGAGCCATTGATCGAGGGAATCTGTCAGATACCGAGAGATCGAAAATCATGCATGATTACAAGATCAAAAGTTTGATCGCAATTTAATTTTCTAAGGGCAGGCCGTAATTGAAACCATAGTATCGGAGAAAGGGTAAGTGGCAGCTAAAGGTAGATTGTGGGGAGAAAAGTGGTTAATCCCAAAACCATTATTGGATGTGTCTACAATTGTTCACTTATGATGTAGCCCGAGGTCACATGTGACAGGGGGCTAATGAGAAGATATCTTGCGCCTGCAATCTCATGGTCATGTTAATTTCATCACCCAAGGTCATATTGAAATAAAGGGAGCTAGCGCTCACTAGAACAAGAACGCAAAAAGAATTTTGAATAAACGTTTGGTGGTCACGTGAAGGTAGGGGCTTAGAAGCTAAAGAAGCCATAATTGACTGGCTGTAATTGACTGAGAAGATGAGGAATTTTGATAGCCAGAGAAGCCAAATAATATTTTGATAACTTCCACCGATGATGAACAGATACTGCATAATTTCCAAAGAAGACGAAGAGTTTCTATGATGATCGGGTAGAGTACTCGACATGAGAATTAAATGCATAACAAAGAACAATGTGTGTTAATTTGATAGTGATGCATGTGGGTAGGTAGAGAGGTAGAGTAGTACCTAAAGAGGATATGAGAGATGCAGTGTATAGAATGCAGAGGCAACACATAGTATAACAAGAAGAAAGAGAAGTTGAACAGTGTATCAATGTGTGCATCAGGAGAATGAACAGAGGATAGAAGAGGAACATAGAATGGAAGTTGGAAGAGACATAGCAAGTAATTAAAGTTTTGTAAGATTCAATCAGGGTGGTAGGGTGGTGCTAGGGAGGATTGCGGTCCTCTAAATTCTAGTTGGTGCTAGAATATATTATGGGAGTTGGTGCTTCCTTCTAGTGGGTGCTAGAGAATCCCGAGAGTTGGTGCTTCCATCTAGTTGGTGCTAGAGAAATATGAAATTTGGTGCTCTATAAAAGTTGTAGCTTGATATCATAGGTTGTAGCCTCTAATTTGAGTTGGAGATTAAAGACTGTGATGTACATGAAAGTTGGAGCTTGATTGACATCCTATAAAGAAGAGGTTTTCTCCCTTTATGGGTTTCCTCATGAGAAATATGTGCCTCTGTGTATTCCATGTGATGGATCAAATTTTGTTTATCTACGAATGTTAAGTTATTAGTAACACGTTAAATAATAATTTAGAAAGATTCAAAAAAGAATAAAAGTTTCAAGCTTATATTATAACTGATTCACCCCCCCCTCTCAGTTATATTTCCAACAACTCTTTATTGAAATATGGAAGTTCCAAAATTGGTCATTCAATTACCTTTTTATTCAAGTCCTCAAATGAATTCATGGTTGTTGCTATCCACCTGAAAATTACCCTTTTTCATGCACTAAGTAAGTGGTGCAGAAATCACGTTGAAATTTTCAATAAATTTCTTATAGAATCTCGCCAAACCATGAAAAAGTCTCACATCAAATGCACACCTTGGTGTTGGCCACTCCAAAATATCCTTTAGCTTTTCAAAATCCATCTTCAAGCCTTCATTGGAAATCACAAATCCCATGTACACTAACTCCCATTTCACAAACTTATATTTCTTTGAATTTATCAATAATTGTTCTTCCTTCAATCATTGTAACACCTTTGTCACATGCTCCAAGTGTTCTTCTTTGGTTTTACTGAAAATCAAAATGTTATCTAGATACATGACAACAAAATTTCCAAAAAACGGTTTCAAAACTTCATTCATAACTCTCATGAATGTGTTAGGGGAATTGGTTAGCCCAAATGACATGAATAGCCACTTGAATAACCCATCCTTCATCTTGAATGTTGTCTTCCATTCATCATCTTACCTTATCCAAATCAGATGATACCCACTCTTCAAATTGATCTTTTATCCTTCGTAAGGGAAACTTGTATTGAATAGTAATCTTGTTGATAGTTCATGAATCAATAAACATTATCCATTCAACTCCTTTCTTTGGTGTCAATAATGTAGGTACAACATAGGTACTTGAACTCTCTCAGATCAATCCTCAGTCAAGCAATTCTTACACCTTCCTATTCACTTCCTCACTCTTTGCTAGAGTCATCCGATAAGGATCTTTATTTGGTAGAATTGATCTTGGTATCAGATCGATTTGATGTGATATACTCCTCAAGGGAGGTGAAACTACTGGTAGATCATCTCCAACAATATCTTGAAATACATTTAACAAAGGTTGAATTTCCAGTGGTACAAAGTTTATTTTTCCACTTCTCATAAAATTTTCATGGAATTAAGGCTAAACATAAATGGTTCTTTTTTTGTTCCCTTAAAAATTCTTTGGTTGAACACATCATAATGTGATTGTTGTTACAAAAATTTATGTATTTATTTCCTTTTCTATCACTTCCACTTAAATCAGTCTTTACCTTTGGTTCCAGTCTTGTGTACCATTATCCATCTTTTAAAAATCCAGAAGTATTTTTCCTTTCATCATGGAAATTTTTTATGTCAAACAACCAAGGTCTTCTGATTAGTATGTGATAGGAATCCATCTCTACTATATCACACAATACCTACTCATTAAAATTTCCAATATGAAAACTTAACAAACATTTCTTAGTCAGAGTCACTTGTCTTATTTTCAACCATGAGACCCAATATAGATTCAGATGTAGAATAATTTTCAATTTCGATTTTTCCATTACTTCTGTGGATACTAAATTTTTTGTTCTTCCTCCATCTACGAGAAGATTTTAACACTTATCATGAATTTTACACTTATTTTAAAAAAAATTCTTTCTCTGCTCAGTTACTTTTGTTGTCTTTGTCCCATGCTTCAGTAGCACTCTTCTAAACACCAAGTTTTCTCCCTGTTCTTGTTGAAGTACTTCCACATTTCTGTCAGTCACAGTTGTCTCATATTCTTGGGTAACTTGTGTTCTGGCCTCATTTCTTCTCCGAAAATTCTAATTCCTTGTGACCTTCTACTCTGCATATGTAACATATGATCACATAATTGCCTCTTCCAAATCCTCCTCCTCTTTTAGTGCCACTTTCTCCTCTTGTATTCTGGCTACTGGTCACTTCATCTTCCTTTTCACTTCTTCTGGTAGCACTTTCTCTACCCCTACTTCTAGTTTCTTTTCCCTTGAACTTCTGCTGCAACCTTCTATCAATGTTTTTTTCCACCTTCAAAGCAACTTGATAGGCTTCATCTACATTACGAAAGTAATGCGTACTCATTTCATCTTGAATTTGATATTTCAACCCATTTATGTATCTCACTACTCTTTGGTATTATGGTTCCTTTATCCTTTATCTGAGAGACAATTTAAAAAATTCCTTAGTATATTCATGAACTTATGTCTCTTTCTACCTTAAATTTTGCACCTGTTTGCATAAATTATGCCAGTAGTCGACAGGTATTGATTTATCCTTGATTTTTCTCACCATCTTCCTCCAGGTTATAATCTTCTGTTGTTGGTTATCTACCCTATCCTTCTGTAACATATCCCACCAGAGTGTAGCATGACCCTTTAACTTATTCATGGAGAATCAAACCTGACTAGGATCATGGACATTTTCATACTCAAAATATCTTTCAAGCTCTAATATCCAATCAATGAGAGTCTCTACTTTCAAACTACCATCATAGCATGATACTTCCACACTTGCACTACCTTTGTCTTTCAGAAAATATATCAACCATATTGTTGGGTCTATGTAACACCCCTATTTCCCCCAACTTGTAATTAATCATTAATTATGACCTCCATACTATGGCATGAGAACAATGCAAATGTATTATTGTTTAGATTTTCAACAAATGAATGTAGGGGTGAAGCCTTGAAGTACTGACCATGATATCACTAGAGGAAAAGAGTGCAGAAACTATGGAGAGGGTTCATTATGTCAAAATGACCCTAATTTCTCCTTGGTGAAATAATAAGCCTCATCCTGATCCCTAGGAGAAATCAGTTAATAAGAAAAGGATTGGTGGTTGAACCATCAACCACCCCAATGAATGGAAGCATGGAGGTTCTAGTTGGGGAGACAAAAAACTGTCAGCCCGAAGTACCACAAAGGGCAGTTTTTTCCTGCAAGCCCAGACTGACCCGAGTTTCTATCTAACAGAAGGAACAAGATAGGTCCAAAACCTTCTCAAGGAGGAGAAAGGCTTGAAATAATACATGTGAAGGAAGACAAGAAATAGATGCACTGAGGGAAATGTGTGACTAGGATATGCATAAGAAAAGAGGAAGAGCACATGAGGCTCTCTAGCTAAGAAGAAGAATTGGAAGCTTGATAAGTTGTTTTGGTTACTGGATAGAATAAGAAAAAGGATCTCTAAGAATTTGCAGAAGATTGCAAGCTTGATGTTGAGGGAGAATCTAATAAACCTCGTAGAGGCTTTGACAGAGAGAGAGAATCTCTAAGGAATTGCAAGAGTTTTTTTGATAGAGAGAGAGAGTCTCTGAGAAACTACAAAAGTTCCCTAGTGTTATCATGGCTTGGCACGGGGGTGGCCAAAGTGATAAGAATGAATGCCTTTGAGCCTATGGTTGGGTGGAAAGGAGAACACCCACAACTAGTTGGTTGGCTATAACCTATAATAGATAAGTATTCCATAGACTCTATCAACTTGAGTTTAAATGTATGATTTGAATGTCTATGATTTAAAATTTACGTTTTATGATTATTTATAGAAATTCTTATCGTTATTATGCGAACCCCCATTTTTGAATGGTTTTTGGTTATCTCTATGTAGCCATAGAAGGACTAATAGACATGGGTCTTCAAATGAACTTAAGAAAGAGTTCACGGTCCCTGCACAAGTCGAATAATACCTTTGCATTTCTTAGAACTTATGTCAGTGAATGGAAGACGTGTCCTTCAAACTAATCAACCAAGAGACCACAGACTCATGCCCTTGGCTTTAACCAATTCTTGGACAAGAAATGCGAGTGTAGCCTATGGAACACGATTAAGTCCCATATGACCAAGACCCTAGAACCCTTTGCTAAGTCTGAGAGAAGATAATCTCTTATTGGCTTCGAGGCCCTGGGAGTTCAGAACTCTGGGATGTTATAACTTCACAACCACCAAAACTCCTGAATGTCGAAGTTGCGAAGTATTGTGGACCATCGATCTTCAGATATTTCAATATCCCTCTAAGTCGTTTATTCATGGGGATGTGCGTATCACGTTGGGAGTGTCAGGGGGTCCATGTTTTGAACAATGGTGATTCCATGTGTGGTGGATTTGTGGTACAGAAAATAGATCTCGATGGCTTGAGGCATGTGCCACGTATCTTGCCAACGAGTTTCAGGTTGACAGGTGTTCCTCTAGGAGTGGCCTAATATTGATACCAAGGGACCCCTGATCTAGAGTTGTGATCCGTTGATCTAGGGGATCCATGGATAACCCCTCCCAACCATTCGATCGACCATTGGAAGGATTCGCGTGTATCACTTTGACGAAGTCCTACTTTGGAAGAAAATGAGTATTGATTAGGTAGAACTCCCAAACTCCGAAGACGTGAATCGATGAGAGTCGTCAATATGATGATAATTCGAGATCCCATCTAACGATTATATTTAGACCATGGTCAACCCGACACTGACCACTTCATGAGTAAGGAGGAAGACACACCACGAATTCCCCAAACACTGAAGTTATGAAGTAACGGAGGCCATCGATCCAGAGGTTACGTGGACACACCTCAACTATGAAATAAAAGGGATTGGAAAGCTATTAGTCTAGAGTGACATGGTACAGTCATGCCATTCAAGGTGACATGGATCCACGATTGACATGCCACAGGTCACTTGGAATCGTATGTCTCGTAGACCCGACCTGCCCATTAACACATGACACATGTCACCCCTTGAAGGGGCCACATGTTATCTTTTCCTTACCGTGTATCACACCTATCACATACCGTTTGGTCCATTTGGTGAGAGAAGTATGTGGGCCCCACCTATATTTTCCTTCACATCTAGTACGTCACCCCGTGCGAGGGTGGACCCTTAGAGATTCTGGGACTTTAGAAGTCCGAGAATTTAGAACTCTTGGGGTTTCAGATGCAGTGTTGTGGGTAAGTCGAAAGGCCCGAAGTCCAGAGCCATGTGGAGAGATTTCGAGACTTCGAAAGTCCTGGAATTCGAGACTCTGGGGGTTTGGGATGAAACGTCGTGGGTAAATTGAAAGGCTCAAAGGCCAAAGTCACGTGGAGATATTTTGGGTCTTTGAAATTCTAGGAATTTGAGACTCTGGAGAACATGCATACAGTAAGAAAAAGGGACATTCAATGTCGAAGCATCGAATGATGAATTATCCTCCAACCTATGTGTTAGATGAGTATTAAGTCTCACCGTTGGATTGGACAGTGGATAGAACTTCCCTGTGAGAGGTAGGAACCTGAGGATGGTACTAATGAGGTGGAGCCACGTGGCCCTCAACTAATGATGCACCAAGAGCTTCAAGAGTCCATAAATTACAAACAAGAGGTTGGATTAGAGCTCGGTAACAATCATTAGAAATTCATGGGCGATTCGAAGAAGGAGGAATACCTCAGAGAGATGATTCGAGATGACTAATCATTAGAGTAAGAAACATTTTGATGCACCATCCCTAGAAAGGGTACTCAGGGGTCAGGTGTGTTACAATCTACTTCCTCAAAATTTCAGTCTTCTTTATGTTGTAGGAAAATCTGCCTGCGGACAAGTAGATCGACCTCTAAGGCTTGACCTTAACCCTAGACAGAAAAGTGCTTATCATGGACACTGAATTTCTTTCGAATCTATCTAAGCCTAATGCATGAGAAGGGAGAGTAACAGAAGTACCTCTTAGCTGACGTTTGTCCCTGCATGCTCCGAGTTGCACTCCAATCCTTTGCTCCTCGCTGAGGTCTGTGGACAAAACAAGATACGACCACTTCCTACTCTATTGACATTATCTTGAAAACATATCTATCACTGAATGATAAGTTCATGTAACGTCAGACACAAACTAGAAAGAAACAGGCCAAGCGTGTCATATTAATGAGAATAATGACAGCAATACTTACAATCGTAGATGCGAATGCGACAGCTTCGCCAAGTCCTCTTCGTCTAACCCTTGCCTAAACGATCCACAACCTGGATGACAACAGCTTCAATGATTGCTCTCCTTTGGCTGACTGCAAGTTTTATCCAAGATCATAAGTTTCACATATTCAGTTCTTCCTCCTCACTTATGGGACCATAAGTTTGGTGTGATTTCCCCTCTTTACGACCATAGAGCTTGCTTATATAGGTTGGGAGGAGCATAACCACTTGAGTTATGGTTAGAACTAGTTGATAACCTCCTCCTTGGATCAGATATCTTTTGAAAAAACCAAGAATTCGAGCTCAACCGCCTCCTAAACTTGAATGATTCTCCCCTTATTCTTCTCACCGGGCTAACAATTTACCCAGAATGGAGAGCGCTCCCTTAGAAGGGGCATCAGAGCATTAGAACGCTCCTGAACAAGTCAAGGGAAGCGCCAGCGCTTCAAATCTGAGCAGCGCTTCTACAAAGGGGTGGAGAAGCGTTATAACGCTTCTGAGTCATGGTAGAAGGGCATCGGCGCTCCTCAGGCAGTTTTAGGGGAGCGTTCCCCTTCCAAACTCTTGATTTAGAAGCCCTCTTAGGTGTTAAGAGATGTTTGACTCCAGTGAACCAGTTTCTTCCTTCAAACCAAGTAT
>JASDQU010435992.1:6043-53011 GCA_032191745.1 Picea mariana
CACCACCCTTTCTTCAAAATGCCCAGCACAGGACGCACTCTTCCACTGACTCCATCCCTGACTCGCAGCTATAGGATAGTCTGGCCATCCTCTATGGGTTGTTTTTTGAGCTCCGACAGGGATTGGAGGACCTTCATTTTCGACTACAGCTTTTGGATGGGAAAACCTCGACTCTCCTTCAGATTCTTTCCACCTTCCAGGGAGCTTTCCACTCCACTCCAGAAGTCGCGGTAGCAATAGAGATGCCCCATGCAGAGCCCGTCGAGAGGAATGAACAGGTGCAACAACCATAAGGTGGTGACTTGGTGCAGGCCACGCATGGGGACACAGAGGTTGCAGCTGCTATGGGTGTCCACGCGCACAATCCACCCGCAGTCACTCTGCCAACTGCCAACCTAGAAGGGGGCAACTTGGATGCTGACATGCAAGTGGAAGGGAAAGGGATGCTCATCGAAGAGGAACCTTGGGACGTGACTTACCAAGCCACCTGGCCAAGTTATTTTCCAAGTGTCTGACCCCTCTGGGGATTTGATCTTTTTTCTAGTCTATTTTCTTAGCTGTAGCCTAGTCATATTAGCTCTGTTTATCTAAGACTGATAGACTGTAAACTGTTAGACTTAGTCGGCTGGTTGAACTAGTTTCCCCTTTCTTGGGGCAGTTTGGTAACTACAGCACGGTTGTTTTCAAGCTTTTGCAACTCTGGTTTGGATTTTGAAGGCCCTTTATATATAAAATCTCTTACTTACAAAAAAAAAAAAACAACAAAAGTGCAGATAAGCAAAAAAAAATTCACCACATGGAGTTCTCTCCTATGATTTTTCTAAGAGTCATCTCAAGATATCACTTAAGAGGGTGACTCTTCTCATACTCCGACCACTTGATGAACAAATCCTCGTAGGTGTTGGCATATGGGAATATATGTTGTTCCATTGGGGCCGCGTGAATCTCTCTTATCTCTACTGCATGTTCCCGATACTTGACTATACTGGCACTCAATTGTTGTAGCATGTCCCGAGCTTTGATCGGGTGCTCCATAAACTGTCACACCTGACCTGGCATCGTGTCTGTCACCTTTGTTATTTCTTCGGCCCATGATGATTCTTGCTCGGTGTGTGACTTGACTATGTTGCATAAGTCGACAAAGTCATCATGTGTGTGAAAATCGGAGAGTCTGATGTCTTTCATCACCTGATTGATCTTGACCCAGGTTTTCTCTCACTTGGCCCATTTCTCTTGGATTTATTAGTGAGGTGCCCAAGCCATTTTTTCCCAATACTCAGTAGATTTCTTTATGTGATCAAGGTTTATTTATTTTAACACCCGGATGTTGTGTTCTTCTATATCTTGGCACTGTTGGACCACACCGATGTAGTCAACCCTCTCCATGGCTTGTTGCCCCTTCTCATACCACCGCTCCATATCTTTGCACGTTGCAAGTGCCATGAGGGTGTCTTCCTGAAGCTCAACTATCCTTGCATTGAATAGGTGTCATTCATCTGTGAACTTGTTGTAGGCCTCCTTGAATTCGTTCCTTAGGTACACCGCGACCTGTGTGGTGTTCTGGTAATACTTCACTAAGTGGCACAAATATTCCAATTCCTTTAAAGCAGTAGCTAGCTCCTCTTCATCTCTTTTAGCTCTATCCAGGGTGGCATCTATGATTTCCATCCCTTCGTCGATAAGTTCGAACGTTTTAGCATGATCTGTGTTGATCAGATGTTCCTTTGTGGTGATGAGGATGGAACGGTCTAAAGTGATCCTTCTCTTCTTGGTGGTTCTTTGGACGATAGCCTTCATTTTCTGATCATAAGCTATGGCATGTATGTCGGCTACTTCTTCAATGGGTTCGGGAATTTTTTGATCTCCCCGGGTGATTGTATTCCCCAGACTCCCGATGGTATATACTTGTTCAATATTGGGTTCTTGAACTTCCTTTCTCAAGTTCATGTCGGAAAAGACATTTCTGGCGCACATGACGTCCACTAAATATGAAGCCATGTAGAAGGATGGAGTCTCTCCTTCATTCAACGTATGAGCCTGTTGTATGCAGATGCTCAACTTCTTTGAAATGATGGCTCCCCAGTTGAAACCTCTCCCATAAATGGCCATTGTGTAAGCTAGAGGCATCCATGCCTCTGAAAACCTGGAACAGTATTTCTCCCCATACAACCAGCAGATGAGAGCCATTAGATAGATATACGGCTCCCTTAAGTTGGTCGTTTGGTACCAATCAGAGGTCTGACTGGTGTATTTTTTATCTTCTCTCTACCATCAATCCATCACCCGGCCAGTGTTGTGGTGCTCGTAGAATTTTACGACGAAATTGGTGTTTAGTCTCTCCTCTGGATCTCTAAGCTTGTAATAACCATGCATCTCTACCGAAAGGAAAACCTCGACACACTCTCCATTGTCATCATTGATCAGGAACTTATGTGTGTCTATGTGGTCGATGAGCCATTATATCAGATCTATATAGTGAAACATCAGGGTTCTTATCGCTACCATGTGTGGGTACGATCGAGAAATATTGGGAAAAACTTCATCATCGAGCTTTCTCATATCGAGGTCGTTGTGTGAGATACATTTTGGGAATTCTTCCTGATTGATCTTCTTGAAGAGTTCTCCCCAAAGTGGGAGTACTGATTTGGTCCCTGTGCTTGCCTCCGTGTCTCCAAAGGCCAATGGTTGACTAAAAATATTCTTGGTAGATGGCATGATGACTGGTTCTGGCCTTGGAGAAAATTCCAATTGTTTTGCGGCTAATGGGGAAGAGCCTTCTCCTACCTCTAGTTCCTTCATCTTAGGCACTCTCAGCAATCACCTAGTGTTTGGATTTCTTGAAGCCATTGTTCTTGTAATCGAAATAAAATCCTTTAGAGACATCATATAGAGTAATAATGGATAAAATATATGTATGAAGTGTAAGCATAAAAAATCTAGACTGGTACATACCTGTAAAGCTTGCTAAAACTGGTTATTTGATACTCACGGGATCTTGGTTTCTTTGAATTGCTTATTTCGCTTCTCCGGATGCTCTGAAAATCCTTTGCACACAGAATGGTTCCGTTTACAATGGCTCGAGAGAATTCAAATGGGGAAAAACTTACCGTGTCGTATCAACCAATTAATTTGGGTTATGAGTGAAATTCAAACGAATATGTCATTGATTCTCTACAAATTTAATTCTTCATGGGTTGACAGCGGAGGCATGGGGGGTGATGTGTTCTATCAGTAATTTCAAACGGATTTTTGATTCGCACATGAAGTATAAACTAATGCGATATTTGGAATTAATTAGTCCCTTAAATGCTCCAAATCTAAACGTATCTAGCACTAAAATGTCCCATCATGTCACTTTCCTAGTGGGCAAATCGGGGATTGACAATGTTTTGTGGAAGTTTTCGTTGATATCCTTCTAAAAAAACTATGACGTCGATCGATTTCATTGTATGGTGCTGATGTGGAGAAACTGGCTCAGGACACATGGCAATGAAGACTGGTGACTTAACTTGTGAGTATTAGTCGGGACTTTCTTCAAGTTGTGAGTTTTAAACTAAAACCTGGGATCCCCAATGTCGACGGGATATTGAGGGTCGGAAATTAGGGCTAAACTTATCATGAGTGTCTTCAGATTAGATTCTTTTAAAACTCTCGATGCCGAAACGCTTCGGAAATCGATGATCGGGGAAACTATTTAGTGTGGTCGGAACGTTCGTCGCGATTCAGTTTTCTCCGATTCCGACAAGCGCGTCGGGTATCGGCTATCAGTGATTTCATTTCTTTCTTTTTAAACATTTACTCCATTTTCCTTTTATCGATGTCGAAGGGGATCAGCTATCGGCGATATCCATGTGTGATACTTGTTTAGAAACAAAAATTAATTTCACCGATACCGGTGAAGATCGACGCTTGGCAACTAAGGTTTTCCGAGTGATTCCTTTTTTAAGTGTTAAGCCCTTTTTAATTCACGGGGTTTCATAGAGTTAAATCAAACTGGAAATCTAATGAGAGTTAAGAGAAAAATAAAAACCAAAACATTTCTCAAAAGGAAATCGAATTTAGAGAGTGCAAAGATCAAGTGGTACCCAAAAAGTGAAAAATTGACATAGGCTTTTTAGGGTGTGTTGAGTGCTCAAAAAATGGTGACTTACTAGGCGAAAGAAGAAAATTTGTTCCTTCCTTAAGCTTGGCTGATGCAAAAGATGATTAGGAACTTAACTAGTTTTCATCAGAGCTTCTTTTACCCTTTCATTTGGAATTTCCCCGGTTGATGCATCTGGGCCTGCCTGTGGGGATTTTAATATTTATTCCACCTTTTTTTCCTGTAACCTTGACTCATGCCCTATTTTGACAAGATTCTAGTAGATCATTCACTAGCACCAGACCTTTTAGTTATACTTATTCATTTTCTACGGTGTTTCTCCACTGCTAGTGATCATCCATAGCCCCGACGGAGTCACCTCGACGTCACAGAACTTTCTCTGCTGCCAGGGAGCATCCATAGCCTCGACGGAGATATATGCATACCCTCTCCTACTATGTGCTGATTTGATATAGTTAAATTTTATTTTGGAAGAATTCTCTGAGCGAGAGGCGAAAGGAGGACATCTGTTATTTTCAAAAAGATGAGGTGGTTAAGGTGAAACTCACTAGCTCTACCTCTAAGGTGCATGTAGTCCTATCCATCTTTCCTTCTTTCCCTTAATATTCTACTAGACCACTATGAAGGCACTTCCGCATTTATCCAGAGTTGTTCATCTGCGCAGGTTAGATAGATAATCCCTTGAGCAACCGTAGGTTCCTCGGCATTTCTTGTGTTTGTATGTGAGTGTCAATTTAGGAAGAGACTTCGCTATGTCACATGATTTGAGGTCAACCATTGTCTTTCTAAACACAATCTTTCAAAATCTTAGAAGCATGATCGCAAAAGAAAAAAAAAAGATATAAATGCAAAAGATAAATCAACGCATCAAAAATAAACAAAATTAAATTTATTTATTTTTAATTAATTAATTAATGAAAATATTGTTTGAGGGCTTAGCCATTTACTGGGAGAGAGTCGTATTCTCCCCTCAGATTCTATAGTCAATATGTGCCTAACCCAATCTTCTCAGCCACCTGGAAATGTCTAAGCCATAGATGATGAAACTTAGAATGTTTGCCTTTAGGCTCATTTGCTCTATCCCATTTTAGGACTAAATCTCCTACTTCAAAATTATTCTCTTTAGCCTTATGCTTATCAAACCATCTTTTGACTATCTGCTGGTGAGCTATGAATTTTTATTTATCTTTCTCCATTTCTTCTTCTATCATGAGCAGGGTGTCAATTCTTTGTTGTAAGATTGATGAGGGCTAACCTCTGGAATTTTGAGCAAGTTGAAGGGATGGAAGATATAGCCCATTTGGGAGAATGGATTACTTCCCATATACCAGAAAGTATGGGGAATTCCCTATATCTTCTTTGGGTGTGACTCTATCGTCCCATAAAGCATTATGAAGAGACTTATGCCAGTTTCTATGGTTGTCTGCAATTGTTTTCTTTAATATTCTTACTAGGTTCTTATTATTTGACTCTGCCACTCTGTTTCCCTGTGGATAATAGTTTGTGGAGTATCTAATTATGATTCATTTGTCTAGGGAAAACTTCATTAACAGAGTGGAAGAAAAGTAAGTTGTATTATCAAAAACCAGGATAGAAGGGACGTCAAACCTTGTGATTAGTTGTTGTTCTATGAATTGGATTACCACCTTCTCGTTTACATGAGTCAGAGGGATGGCCTCTACCCATTTCATGAAATAATCAGTGGCAGTAAGTATGTACTTATGTTGTTTTGAAGAACTTTGTGTAATATCTCCTATGATATCTAACCCCCATTGCTCAAAATTCCTAGAAACAACCACCGGTTAGAGTGGGGTAGTTTCTCTCTTCTCCCACCCAACGCTCATTTGACAAGTTTTACAGTTCTTAGCGTATGTGTGAGCATCTTTGAACAAAGTGGGCCAATAATAACCAGCTCTCAGTACCTTATGAACGGTGGTGTTTCCTGCAAAATGTCCATCGGCAGGGCCATCATGGAGTTCCTTCAGAACTTTGTCTGCATATTCACATTCGAGGCATCTTAAAAGTACCCCGTCATAATTAACCCGGAAGAGTACCAAATTTATGAGGTGATATTGTGCAGATTTTAACCTAAGAGCTCTCCTTTCCCTAGGGTTGAGGTTTTCTGGACAAGTCCCATGGTGCAAGAGATAAGTCAAATTCTCATACCAAGACTCTTGTCATGGGGAAATGTATGAAGATTCACCACACCATAATTCCATTTCATTCTCTCATCTGGGGTCTCCATTTACTTGGTCTTGATCTTCAGCTTCCAGTTTACATAACCCTTGTCCTTTAACCAATTTAGAAGGTTTTATATATAGATCAAATTCTTGGACTATTGTGATCCGGATTTATGTAGGAACACAATGAAATACAGAAAAACACATAACTTTCCCGGGGTCGTAACTTTGGCATACTATCTCTGTTTGACGCACATGATACATCATTCGAAGGATCTATCCAAGGAATACACTGCTGATAGCGAATATCGATTCCGGAATGGACTCATATTCATTGGAGAATTAATGCCCAAAAAACATTGTTTATGGCCTCAAAATGGCTCCAAAAGTTCAGGACTCGAAAAACTGCTAAAAATAGTAAATTGTGCTACAATTAAGGAAACTGAAAAACTGGAACAATGGTGTGGGTCCAAGTGGAATAGGCGGGTGGCCACCAATATCCACCTGGATCATTCCTCCCCCCTTAGGAAGAAATGGTCCCCATTGCGTTGAGTTCCTCCATGAGATGAGGAAACTTATGCTGAACTTGGTCCTCGGTGAGCCACTTGCCCTGGTGAAGGAGTTGGCCTTCTTTGACAACTCGATATAGTTAGATCCTCTAATGGTGGGTGTTCTTGATTTGTGTGTCCATAATCTGATTATTTGTGGCTTGTTCCATGCAATCTTGTTTTAACTCTGTTGGTGTGAGTTGTTCTTCCATGTCGGATGTGTCCAGTAGAAGTGGAAAGTAGGGCCGAAGGCGGTCCACATTGAACACTGGGTGCAGACCAAGGAATGGTGGAATAATGAGCTCAAAGGAATTTTTCCCTACAGCCTTGGTGATAGTTTATGGCCCATATCGAAGTGGGTGAATCTTACGGTAGGGTCTAGTGAGGTGCTCCTTTTTCAAATGTAGCCACACTTTGTCGCCCACCTGAAAGTTGTGTGGCACTCAATGTTGATCATGTCGTTGCTTGTACTTAGCATTGACTCTGTCCAAGATTTCATGAGCTTGTTGGTGGATATTTTGAATTGGCTCAATGAAGATATTTTCCTTGTCAACCTTAGACTAGACATGGGCTGAATCTGCCTGAGTAGCCACAAATGGCATGGATACGTCAATGGGACAGAGTGGCTGGAATCCTAAGCCCGCCTGAAAGGGGTTGTGGCTAATTGAGATATGGAGAGCCCAGTTGTAGATGTTTTATACATTTGGGAGGCTCTCATCCCATGTGTGTGGATTCTTTGAGTTTTACATGCGCAGAATGTGTACAATCATCCATTTGATGACCTCTGTCTGGCCATCAATTTGTGGATGGAAAGTTGTGGAATTGGTGAGCTTGGTGTCTAGCATAGACCAGAGGCTGGACCAAAATGTACTGAGGAACCTATTGTCCTGATATGATATGATATACTATGGGATCCCAAAGTGTACCCACACTTGTTCAAAGAAGAGTTTAGTAGTGGCTTCTGCTGTGATATTCTTCTTGCAGGCCATCATAATGGACATCTTCGAGAATCTATCGATGACCACAAAAACACAGTCATTTCCATGCTTAGTAGAAGGAAGGCCCGACATGTAATCCATGGAGATGGATTCCCAAGGTCGAATAGGGGTAGGCAGCGAAGTATAAAGGCCTTGCTTCTTTATGGTTGGTTTGGCAATGGCACAAGCAGTGTAGGACTTGATGTACTTCCCAACATCTTGTCGAAGGTTTGGCCAATAGAAATACTTTTGCAGTACTACCAAAGTTTTCTCGACCCCAAAATTCCCAGCGACCTGACTGTAGTGCACCTCCCAAATCATCTTGGCATGATTTCTTGAAGGAACACAAAGGTGTCCCAAGTGACATAGCAGGGCATCCTAGAGGTGAAAATTAGGAACTTTCTTACCCTCCAAGAGTGTATTGTATGTGTGGTCGAATTCTGGATCACTTTCATAGAGAAACGGCCAATCGGAAGTCTCGTGCCCACAAGAGTTGAGCACCATGGTTAGCGCCATGATAGGGGGTCGATTGAGGTAGTATGCAACATTATTGGTGCTTCCTTTATTGTACTTAATGTTCAAGTGAAACTGTTGCAGGTATTTGGACCACTTCTGATAGCGATCGTTCTGCAACATCCCTTGTGTCTATATGAACTGCAAGGGTTGGTGGTCTGTGTGGATGACTGTTTCCTTTCCCAAAATGTAATGCTTCCATTGTCGACAAGCCTGCACAATGGAATACATCTCTTTATCGTAACTGGGATACTACCAGACTGTGTTGGAAAGTGTCTCACTGTGACATGCCACTGGATGGCCCTGTTGAGTAAGGACTGCCCTAATAGCATAGTCGGAGGCATCTGTCTCGATCTCAAATGGTTTTTGCAAGTCTAGTAATGTGAGCACTGGTGCAGGGAAAAGGCAATGCTTCAAATTGTCAAACACCTTCTGTTGAGATTGAGGCCAAGAGAATTTTTCTTTCATTCCTCCTTTGGTGACCTGACTCAAGGGCCAAGCGATATGAGAGAATCCCAACACAAACCTGTGGTAGAAATTGAAAAGACCCAAAAATTTGCGGAGCTCTGTTAGGGTGGTTGGGGCTGGCCAATCCCGAATGACTTGGATCTTAGCTAGATCCACATGCACCCCCCACTCATCAATAATGTAACCCAAATATTGAACCTGGGTCATGCCAAAAGTGCACTTCTCCAAATTGGCACACAACTTGTGTTGCCATAGTGTTTGGAGGACCTGTCGGATGTGGTGGATGTGCTCTTCCCAAGTATGGCTGAAGATCAGAATGTCATCCAAGTACACCACTACAAATGAGTTGGTGAATGGTCATAATATGTCATCCATTAGTCTCATGAAGGTTGCAGGGGCATTCCTCAACCCGAAAGGCATGACCAGCCATTCGAAAAGGCCCTCCTTGGATTTGAAGGTAGTCTTCCACACATCAGAGAGTTCGATTGGTACCTGGTGATACCCAGAATTCAAGTCGATCTTGCTGAAATATTTTCCCCCCTTGAGTTGGTCCAGAAGGTCATAAATTCTTGGGATTGGGTACCTATTCTGGACAATGATCTTGTTCAGTGCCTGATAGTTAATGCAGAGTATACAAGTCCCATCCTTCTTTTGCACCAGCACGATAGAGCTCCCACAGGGCAATGAACTCGGTCGGATGTGACCTTTCTACAATAGCTCCTGAATCTGCCTCTTGATTTTTTCATTCTCCGTAACAAAGTGTCGATATATTGGTCCATTGGGAAGCAATGCACCTGGGGTTAGTTCAATGGGGTGCTTGACCTGATAGTGTAGAGGCACCCCTGCGAGGGAGGTGAAGATATCCTCATACTCCTCCATGACCTTATCCATCTGTTGTTGTCGTGCAGAGGGCCCCTGCCTGGAGGTCATGGCCATAGTCTTCTTCTTTCCCTAAGGGCGGATCATCAAGAAAACAAATTTCTTGGTTTTGGCAATGAGCTTACTACATTGTTTTGCAGTAACCAAAGGGATGGTTGTAGGCGGTGCTATTTTCGGTATCCTTTAAAACTTATTGCCCAAATTAATAATAACATCACGAGGCCTTGACTCATACATATAATGTCGCTTCCACAAGTATGGTTGGCCTAATAATACATCAGAAACATCAAGAGGATCAATGTCACATAATACCTCATCTGTGAAGGGCGTGATGTTGTAGTGAAGGCGACATTATTGGTTGACGCAAAGGTCTCGTCCTTGGTGCAGCCACCAGATGGTGTATGGTTGTGGGTGTGTTGTGGTCGAAAATGCTAGCCATTTCACAAAATATACTGAGATGAGGTTCTTCTAGCTCCCACTGTCGACAATGAACTACAATGGGGAACCCTTTACCCACATCTCGGAATGGAAGAGGCACTCCGCATCTTCTAGATATTTTGGTTCCTTCTTCTGGATCTTCATGGTGGCAACAGTGGCATTGAGCTCTGCATCGATAATCTGCTTCCCCCTGTCATTCCCCTTGTCGGGTTCTGATTCAGAATCAGAGCCTGCATCTGATTCAGAAGCCTTCAACTCGGGTACCAGTGACTGCTTGGCCTGACACTCACTTGTGTTGTGAGTGGAGCTCTTATGGAACTCACACCACTTCCCCATGTCCCTTTTTTTCTTTGTGGTTGTTGTCCCTCGACCAAGTTTTGAGGATACTTGGTCATAATTGACCTATTTTTGGGACTTCAACAGGCTGTCAAAGATGGAGCGCAAGACAAAGTGGAGATCGCGGGATATCGGCCCTTTTTTAGGCCTTTTGGGGTTTTGGGATTATGTAACAGGTATGGGAATGTCAGACCATGGGTTTACCCATGCTTAGGCCCACTTTTGTAATGTATAAATAAGTAGATAGGTGAATTATGTAAGGAGCTACAAGTTCGATCGTTGTGATCGAAAGTGCTAAGTGTTGAATAGAGATTGCTTTTGTTCATGTTGTGTAGGACTTGCAGAGCTAAGTGCAAGTAGTTGTAAGAAGGCTTTGTGCTGTAACCTATCTCGGGGAAGGAGGATCTAGTGGAGTGTGCAGATCTCCTGTCCTAAGCGGAGTAGGGTTTTAAGGCTCTATGCATGTAACTGATTGACAGAAGATAATAGAAGAGAAGAAGAGTTGGTGGACGTATCCTAGGGTGGGGGTGAACCATGTATATGTTGTGTTTCTCTACTTGGTGCAATGTATTGATGTGTTTCTGTGTGATTTTCTTAGTGCTTTATGAATATTAGATAGATATGTTGTTTCTTTGTGCATAATAAGGTGAATGAATGCTAGATCTTACCTATGTGAGTATGATTAGTTCTTGAATCTATTGGATCGAATGAGTTCCTTTCATGCTAAGTGCTATTAGATGTTGGATTTGGTTAAATACTATGATGCTCTGTAATTAAGGTTTGTCTGCATTGTTACTAAGACCGAATCTTGATGAATGTTGACTGCTAAGTGCTCTATTAAGTGTCTAAATCACATATATGTGTCCCAGCTAAGGTTGCAGACATCTGAGTCCTGCAACCACACCTGCCTTTACCTCGGGTGAGACTTCATCTGCTTCACAGGTGTTGCTGAAAGGGTCAGTAGTTAGGGTTTTGTTGGTGCATTTTTGTAGCGATCGACCCTAGGTCTGCCCCTTTGCCAAAAAATGGTTCTATTGCTGGGACCTGAAACTGTGATTACTAGGAACTGAGAAAGAAGAATATTTGTGTGAAGATCTGACTTGAAATTGTGAAATCTATGTGTGTAGATCTGTCACTCTAGTGCACAATATTATACTTGATTTGTGAAGCTCTGTGCTGAAGAAAGAAGTATGATTTGAAGAAAAGAGGTAACATCTGAACGCTCTGTGCTCTGATAAAGGTAAGAATAGTGAAAAGTTTTATATCTTGAAGATTTATGCTCTGTGGAAGTAAGATAAGTGGAAATTTTTGTTTCTAGAGTATGGATCTAGGTATGTTTGATAAGATTTTTCCTAGCTTGAAAACTAGGGCATTGATAGATGAAAGAAGATTTGATATGAGTAGATCTGATAAGAATAGTGAAAGATATGTTATGCCTATGCATAGAGAAAATGTTTGGACTAACAGATGGATGCAGAATCTTAGAAAGAATTTTTTGCAGGTTAGCTACTATGATCCTAGCACACAATATAGAAAAGGTTGGGGATCATTTAAGAGAAAGATAGGATTAACTCTTTGTTACAGTTGCATAAAACTGGGACATCTTGCTAAGGAATTCCCTGGAAGAAGACCTAGTTGTCTTTGTTGTAATTCTATGGATCATGAAGTTTTAGATTTCCCTAGAATGATTTCTAAGGTTGAAAGGATGAATATGAGACAAGAAGACCATGAGAAAGGTCAAGCAATTGAAACCAGGATAGAACCCCAGAAAGAATCAGAGAAAGTATTTCTACAAATGAAAGAAACCTTGAATGACCACTGAAATGTCAACTTATCGGAGATATTCAAAGAAAAAGAGTACAAAGAAGAAAGAATAGGAGACTTTGACATTGACTGTGTTCTGGATGAAGAAACACGGGTGAATATTGTGACATAAAGAACTTGGGAAACTTTAGGAAAGAATTCTATGATTCCTTCATTGGGAGGAATAGGATTATTTAGAGGAAAGCTGATAAACCTATGTGGAAAGCTCACCTAGATATCTATGAGTGCCAATGGAACTTCGACAAAGGAAGAATTTGAAGTTGATAAATTTATTGAGAACAACGCTCCATTTGCTATGTTATTAGGAAAACCTTGGATTGAAGGAGATCGGGCCAGAAGAAAAGAAGAGAAAATTCTAGAGCAGAAGAAGCAAGAGTTAAAAAATTTCATGGCTAGGAGGATTGCACACTTGATTGAAGAACAGGAGAACCAGGTGAAGCTATTCCAAACCAGAGATTTGGATGTCGAAGTTTGAAGAACATTAGAAGACCCACATAAGATTGAAGTACCTATTCCAGATACAGATGAAGTATTACCCTTGATTTCTAGGAAGGAACCTCAACAGCGCAAAGTTACTCTGCCAAAAGAAGATAAGAATCAAAATGGAAAAAAGAATTCTGATACGAAGCTCACTGGAAAGAAGGCCTGAAAACTAAGTAAGAAGAGAGCTAAGATTGAAAAGTTACAGAAAGTTCTAGAAGGAACTTCGCAGAAGGGAAATTTGCAAAATTGGAAATTCACCGGAATATCAGAACAACGTCACATGGTGAAGAAATATAGTCGTTAGAGATAGTATGACCATTAGATCGATGGCCTGAACAGGTAGAAAGGCATTTATGGTTAGATATCTCACCACCAAATTGTTGGGACCGTGCCATCATGGACAGAACTGAGTTAATGGAGGCTTCTCGTCCGTAGGAGAGATTCGTTGCCAAGTTATCTATTTATCCCGTCACGCCATGCACCGAGAACACTTTTTCTAATCATATATTTGAGCCCACGGATTAGTTGATTCTTGCCCAGTGATCATCGCACTCTTGCCATCTATCCCACTGCATTGAGAGATCTCTCTTCGAACCCGAGATTTTCAACCCCGAGTGTGTATGTCGGACAAGTTCAACGCTGCAAAGAAGATTTTCGAGGAAGTTCTCATCAACCTCATGACCAAAAGATTAATGTTGATGTCTACAGGTATACAAGTGTCATCAATGAGAGGATTACAAGCCTCTCCATCGACTTCTCGCGGATCAGGGCCATCTTTACCGACAGTAGAGAAGATAACCAAACATAGAGACAACTTAGCCAATGCAAAGGTGATCCTGACCATATTACCTGACTACATCCCACCCCTGGATGGCGCAGTGAGTCACGATAGTGTGCCAAGAGATTTTGAGTACACCATGGTTACAGTGTACCTCCCGAAGGGGATACGCGTAGTTCGAGCACAGTAGGACAATATCATAGCATTGAAGTTAAGTGACTTCAACCTCAGAGATCACAAGAATTATAGACACTCAATCCATTTAAAAACCTAACCAGAATGAGGGGGAAGAACTCCAAGATAATCCCTTAGTCGTGGATGATGAACCTTGCGCAGTCCACTCTGTTAAATGTCATGAAAATCCCACACTTCGGAAGGCACCAGGAATTCAACGTCTGGGTTAAGATGCTACTAACGTGTTACCATGGTGGCCTTTTATGGCTAGACCATCATATTACATTCGATATCACACTAATCCATAGGATCACAGGGTTGAGTATGCAAGGACCTGATCCACAAGATTTCTATCCAGGAAAAGCCACAGATCACGCACTAGCACAAAAGATCAAGGATACATACGACAATTTGGAGAAGGGGATGTGAGGCTACAAGGTATCCTCCATCCAGAATGGTGCAATGTGTCTAGCATGTCAGTTAATAGTTGGAAATATGGTATGAAATAACAAACCCACGCAATTCACGGGCTTCATCGTTGACCTCGCGGGGAAGTGTGTAGAAGGTCTATAGATGAACTAGGCGAAGTACCTAGTCAATCAGCTTGACTTAGACTGTCATGAAGTGCAGGATTAGGGATATGAGTTCCACTTTAGCTAGCTCCTAATCCTCATATCTTTTATTTCCTAGGAGATTTCGAAAGGTGTGACCTTCCCGGATATCGAACCATTTGAGCTGCTCACTGCAAAGTTCACTACGTTGTGGTATTCAAGTGATATGAACAAACAGTGGCAGTCGAACATTGTTTTTCATATCTACTACCTTTAGATGAAGAGATCCATCGAATTTGAACCTCGCATGACTCCTAACACTTTACAGAGATCCTTACCTCTGATGAAGTTCTACGCAAATCGGCACTTCATCTAGCTTACAGCATGAGCCGATGAAAATAAGGAGAAGCTACATTCATACTACAAGCTCACAGAAGAGGATCTTGAGGAGATCACTAAGGACTAGTCGGTAGACCTCCTTATTCTAGAAGACCCTACAAAGATGTTCGACCCTGATAGCCCAGAAATCGCGCATGATACACCCGGACCTAATAAAACGAAGAAGACTGAAGAAGTACAAGAATTAAGAAGTGACTCAGGAAAGACTTCTTCAGTATCACCTGATCGAGGGGGTGATGACAAAGTAGAAGACATAAATGGCACAGGAGATGAATAGAAGAAATGTGAAGTAACACCACCAAGAGATGAGACCAATCTCCTAAAGAAGAGGAAGGTTTCTCCCTTGAAACCTTCTTCCTAGAAGAAATCAAAAGCCATCGTGAACAAGATGAAGATTGTGGTTACTGTCGATGATTTTGATTTCATCATCGCAGCACTAAATGATGCCTCACTGGAAATCACAAAGAAGCAAGAAGCTAAGAAGGAAGAAATGTATGAAAGACTAAAATTCGATTTCCAAGGGGTACAGCAGGCCCTTCAATCCATCCGCACAGTGTCCACTGTGCCCCTGTCGTCAGGAGAACCAGAGTTGGGGGATGAGTCAGCCCAACTCCGCCAATTATACGATGTGGTCGAAGCTCATCTTCATTGCACACAAGAAGAAGCATAACAAGCTACCCAGAACTTGAATCAAGTATAGGGTGACATTGTAGAACAATGCAGAATTGCAGAACAAGAGAAGGTTTCTCTCAGGGCCAAGTTTGATGAAGACAAAGCACAGATGCAGCAAGAGAAAGATTAGTTGTTCATAGGGCAACTCGAAGTAAAAGAAGTAGTCAACAGGGAACTTTGCTCTGTTACAGACTTAGAGCCACAGGTAGAGGACCGAGTTGAGCATCAAGTAGAGTAGGTCACGAAAGTCATCCAGCAGCTACATCAAAGAATAGAAGATCTAGAGATTCGCACAGTGCCCAGCACTCTGTGGGATGTAAGAAACCAAAGAGAAGCAACTTCCCGAAGTGCAGTTGAGAGAATAAAGGCCCTTTCCATATAATGCAAGCACCTCAGTGATCACAGTGCCCAGACTTATGAGCAACTCACTGAGAATGCATAACTGAAGGCACTAGAGTCGCAGCTCCAGGAGGCAAAGAAGCAAGCAGAAACAATACAGGTGCAGTTGAAGCCCCTTTCAGCTATTAAAAGAATGAAGTTATCCCAAGAGAAGCACACTTCCCAGTAGCGGGTTCACATCGTTCAGAGCAAAGTCATGGAAGTGACTCAAAGGCTCCAACCTGTATAGGATGAGGCTTACCAACTGTTCACAGAGATAGAATTTTGAGGAGAAAAACTGGAGAAAGTTTTTAATACAGCTGAACAGCGCCTAGAGGGACCCATGAATGAGGCAGTCATCCAAGAATTTGCAGAACAAGAAGTTGTAGTACATCAACAAGTTGAAGTAGCTTGAGCCAAGCTCATGGCCTTTGAAGCAGAACTACCCAGATCAGAGTGACTTGGGACGAGTCACAAGTGAGTGTTGGGGGCCTGTTGGCCCTTGACCAAGTTTTGAGGATACTTAGTCATAATTGACCTATTTTTGGGACTTCGACAGGCTATCAAAGATGGAGCACAAGACGAAGCGGAGATCATGGGATAACAGCCCATTTTTTAGGCCTTTTTAGGTTTTGGGATTATGTAACGAGTATGGGAATGTCAAGCCATGGGTTCACCCATGTTTAGGCTCACTTTTTTAATGTATAAATAAGTAGTTAGGCGAAGTAAGTAAGGAGCTAAAAAGGGATACAAGGAGATACAAGGAGCTACAAGTTAGATCTGTGTGATCGAAAGTGCTAAGTGTTGAATAGAGATTGCTTTTGTGCATGTTGTGTAGGACTTGCAAAGCTAAGTGCAAGTAGTTGTAAGAAGGCTTTGTGCTATAACCTATCTCAGGGAAGGAGGATCTAGTGGAGTGCGCAGATCTCTTGTCCTAAGTGGAGTAGGGTTTTGAGGCTTTGTGCATGTAACTAATTGACAAAAAATAATAGAAGAGAAGAAGAGTTGGTGGATGTAGCCCCAGGGTGGGGGTGAACCACGTATATGTTGTGTTGCTCTGCTTGGTGCAATGTATTGATGTGTTTCTGTGTGATTTTCTTTGTGCTTTATGAATTTTAGATAGATATGTTTTTGCTTTGTGTGTAATAAGGTGAATGAATGCTACATCTGACCTATGTGAGTATGCTTAGTTCTTGAATATATTGGATGTAATGAGTTTCTTTCATGATAAGTGCTATTAGATGTTGGATATGGTTAAATATTGCGATGCTCTGTAATTACGGTTTGTCTGCGTTGTTACTAGACTGAATCTTGATGAATGTTGACTATAAGCAATGTTAAGTGCTCTATTAAGTGTCTGAATCACAGATCGGTGTCCTAGCTAAGGTTCCAGACATCTGAGTCCTGCAACCACCCCTGCCTCTACATTGAGTGAGACTTCATCTGCTTCGTAGGTGTTGTCGAAAGGGCCGGTAGTTAGGGTTTTGTTGGTGCATTTTTGTAGCATTGAACCCTGGGTCTGCCCCTGTCCCTACAGTGGTGTTGTTCTTTGTTTGCATCTTTGGTGGGTTGTCCTAGGTCACCCCTCCTTGGCTTGGTCTTTTTTTCAACAGTTTTGGGGTACCTTTCCCTTGCTTCTGATTCGCAGACCCAAAGTCTTACTTCTTCTATTTTAACTTCTTCTAAATCTTGGCAGCATACCGGTATGCCACACCAAGTGAGGAGACGTCGAGGAACTCCATTTCCTACTAAATGTATCTATGAGGACAATTGTGGTACTTTAACACCAAATGTTTCTCTGAATCTTTGATACCCAACTTTGTACATAGGGTATGGAATAGATTCGTCATCTCATGCACATCTTGGTCCCTTTGTTGTCACAGCATAGTCCAATGTATGTATTTTTCCTCATAGCTCTCCACGAGATAATACTGCTCCTTGATGGCATCTCAAAAATAATTTCAAGTGGGTGTGACCGAGAACAGAGAGGGTTCCCCCTCACTCTGTTTCTCCTAGTAGGCTTCCCACCAGTTCTTGACATGGGGGGCGGCTTTAAGGAGTGAAAAAATAATCCTTTCTCGGTCAGAAAATTCATGAACCGAGAAATATCCTTCTAACAGATTCAACCATCTATCAATGACATCTGCATATATTTGGCCCTCAAATATGGGAATTTCAAAGTTTACTTGTACTTTAAAAGGAGTGGCACCTCTAGAGTGGTTGTTGGATGTAGATGCGCTGCCAGTGGGCAGTCGTTGAAGGATCTGGGAAAAGTTGTCCATCATTGCATTCCTTTGTTTATTGAGGGCCTTCTCGAGCAATAATTTGATAGGATCTCTTGCTCCCTCATCTTTCTTTTCTTCCCCCATGGGCGACCATCGGGGTTTGTGAGGTTGATCTTGCAACGATTCAACCAAATCAATCCCTAACTCCTTATACCCCGACCTCGTTGGGGACATGCAAAGAAGGATTGAGAAAGAGAAAAATGCTCTAATACCACTGATCCGAATTTATGCAGGAACATAATGAAATACAGAAATACACATAAACGTAGAGATGTAGTGAAAGTAAAACTTAATTTCATTAACAACAAATCACTGAAATATGTTTACAAACAGAATGGAAATAAAATAGCATGGGCGTTGGTAGCTTATCTCTGAGAAGAGATGTGGCGGATACTGAACTCTGAAATCTATTTTACAATGAGGCTTGAAGGCCTATATATTATTGAGAAACAATGGAAAACCCTAAACATCCAAAAACCTAACCCTAGGAGATGAAATGCCAGAATATGGGCCCCGTTGGGGTAAATTGGTACATCAATTTCCCGAGGTCGTAACTTTGGCATACTATCTTTGTTTGACACACATGATACATCTTTAGAAGGACCTATTTGAGGACTACACTGCTAATAGAGATTATCGTGTCTGGAACTGACTGATATTCGTTGGAGCATTCATGCCCAAAAAACGTTGTTTAGGGCCTCAAAACAGCTCTAGAAGTTCAAGACCTGAAAAACTGCTAAAAATAGTAAATTGTGCTATAATTAAGGAAACTGAAAAACTGAAACAATGGTTTGGGTCCAAGTGGAATAGGTGGGTGGACACTAATATCCACCTGGATCATACTTCCATCCAGTTCCCTCTTCTTTCCCCCATCTCCTATTGAGTAAATAGGGATCGGACTGCGGGGTGAGGCATGATTACTTTGGTGTGGTTCTTGAGGATGTAAGATCTGAAGTGTTTCACTGCCTTATAAACCGCATAGGCTTGTTTATCTATAGAAGGTTAGTGCTCATGAATGATATCAAGGCTTCGTTTTTTCCATCATCCATCTGAGTTAATACTACGGCTAACGATTGGTCGGAAGCGAAAGTATAGAGGAAGAAATCTTTGTTGAAATCAGGACTTCATAGTACTGGGGCTTGAGAGATTGCAATTTTAATATTGTTGAAAGATTTCTTTCTCTCATCATCCCACTTAAAATCAGCATCCTTATGAATCATTTTTTGTAAGGATTTGATAGTTTCCACGAAATCGGGGGTGAATTTCCTCACAAAATTGATTTCCCGAAAAATGATTGCATAGTTTTTTTGCTGTGAGGTAATGGAAGTTGAACTATAGCCTTAATTATTTCTGGGTCTATGCAGATGCTTGCTTGAGATATGAGGTGGCCTAACAAATTACCTTCCTCGACACCAAAAAATAGTTTTCTTGGGTTTTAAGGATATGTCGTATTTCCTACACCTTTCAAAAATATCGGTTAAGTGTTGGATGTGATCTGATCTATTCTTTGAATACAAAGTCACATCTTCCAAATACACTACTGCACACATTTTAATTAGTCCCCAAAATGATACGTCCATAGCCCTCTGGAAGGTCACTCATGCATTTATTAACCCAAAAGGCATGTGTTTGTAGGCGAAGGTTACCCACTTAGTTTGGAAGGTAGTTTTCAAGCGGTCTTCTTCTGGAACTAGAACCTCATTGTAACCTAAGAAACCATCAAATAATGAGAAAATATCAGACCAGACATGGTCTACAAGAGTTTCTCCATCAGTGGGCCTGGGTAGTTGTCCTTTTCTGAAGCTCTGTTGAGATTTCTGAAATCTACGCATAGGCGAATCTCCCCAGACTTTTTCTTTACAGGAACTAAATTAGCTACCCATGCAGAGTGTCTAACCTGGAAGATAATTTTGGCATCTAGCAGTTTCTTTAACTCCTAACACATGAGAGGCTCCAGGGATGGGTGGTACTTCCAGAGATTTTGTTGGAAGGGTTTACTTCAGGCTTTAAAGGGATAGTGTTTTGAATGATACAGGTATCATAAATTTTTCAGATCTCGGTAGGACCATGCAAATATACCTTGGTATTGTCTAAAAATTTTGAGGTATGCCTTCTTTTCCTCTTTAGATATCATCTTTCTGAGGCTTATATTTTTTGGGTTAACCGGGGTTCTGAGATTTATAGTTTCATGCATGGGACAGGAACTACCGGTCTTCGCATTTTTTGACCCCTTAAATCGTTCCTTTAGGTCAAAAAGGTTTTCTAAGTTGGATATCCCCTTTGGTATCATGTGAGACTTTGATTTGTCAGTCGATCGATTTGTATGAAGATCAGTTTTCATCGAATGTTCCTAGAATACTTCATCGTCAATATCCAAGTCCTTAAAATTATCCTGATTGGTCATAAAGTTTACAATTTTTTCCTCTCCTTCAAATACCTTCCAATTAGAAATGTTGTTGGGCATCGATGGTTTATAGAGTAGCTCCACAGTGAACCAGGAGGCTTCATAATCCTTTAGAGGTGACAGCCTGGAAGCAGCAGTAGCCAAAGAATCAGCAAGAACGTTCTTCGCTCTAGGAATTGTTGTAATGTTGAAAGCTTCAAAATGTTCTATTAGCCTATGCACTTCCTATCAGTAGTTCTTCAGGTGTGGAGAATTGCAATGTATAGTATTCCTTACTTGTATGACAATTATTTCGGAGTCCCCGAAAACCTTTAATTCTTGGACGTTTAGGTCTATGTCTTTATTTAACCCTTGTATCATAGCTTCATACTCGACAGTATTATTTGTGCATTCGAATTCTAGTCTACAAGATAGGAAATGTCATTTTCCCTTCGGATTAATGAGGATACACCCTGCTCCTGACCCTTCTTGTGATTTAGATCCATCAAAATATAGGGTCCAAATTTGTGGGTAAAATGTATCATCTTCCTCTTTCCTGTTACTTTCTTCTTTTCCCCCTGTGAGTTATGTGATTTCTAATGCAATTTCTTGGCAGAATAGGGTCTCTCCCGTCGTCGGCAGCAATTCCTCTTGAAAAATCATTTCAGAGTTTTGAGTAAGAGGGACATCTGATGAGAGGGGGGATAAGTTCCCAAAGTTGGAATCACAGGAATAATTTCCTAGCACAGGGAAATTTGTCAATGAGGGTTCGTTTAGGGTTTCTAGGTCAATGACAATATGTTTAAGATATCTTTCCCTATCAATTATGATCATATTTTTGTGCCCTTTTAACGGCAGCCAAAGGTGAGACCAATCTGTACTAAAGTATTCATTTAAATTTTCAGACCAATCTCGGCTTAATAATAACCCGTAAGATTCTGGGATATCTACTACAATGATGTCAATCACTTGCACAAATTTAGGATGTGTCACTATTCTTATCATTACATATTTTAGTTCTCCCATGACCTTCACCTGGGTTCTATCTATTTGTATTACATTTTTATTGCTTTTGAGAGGGACTGTGTTTAGTTTTTTGCAAATAAACAGTGGCATAACATTAGAGGATGCTCCTGAATTGACCAAACAGTTATGGAGGTTTTTGTTATAGACTTTGAATGTTAAAAGGAAAGGTGGGACAAAAGGTTTCCCCTTCTTATCTTCAGAGCAAGCATTCACAGTCAGTTTATTCCCTAGATCTATGGGAGTTAGATTCCTTCTTGGTTCAGTGCTTGTCATAGGATTTTCCACTAATTTCAAAGCTTGTAACAGGAAGTCCTTTTGCTGAGGGATTCTACATATGTCCATAATTGATATATTAGCCTTCAACTTCTTCAAATATTCAACTATGTTGTAATCCACCTTGGGAGATTCTCGGGTATGGATGTTTATAGGGTTTCTTCAGGAAGTAAAATGCACTTTCAGGTGATTGAGAGTTGGTCTTCCTCCTGACGTTTGGCGAGTAGCAAGGTTGTCTGAGACCGATTGGCCTTTACTAAGTGTTTTCACAGCCAAGACTTCTGTGGGTGATTCCTAGACTTCACATAGGTCATCGGAAGGAATAGGTAGATTAGGATCCCATATCAACATGGTTGTCTCTTCCAGTGGATCATCCTCTTCTTGATCGACAATATTCATACTAGAGTTGCTTGATTGTTCGGTCAGGGAGACTTCATCTAGAAACCGATCGGCCATTAAATTCAGGCATGTACCCATTGAGGGAAGTCTCTTTCAGAGTGGTTCTCTTGATGATAAGTGCAGAAACAATCAGATGCTACATTTCCTAGGTCGATGTTTAGGTTGGCTAGGGGATGTTCAATTGCTTTGAATGGTGGATTCATTTTAAAGAAAGTCTTATAGAGTCTTTGGCCTTGGTTTCCTTCCCCTGCACTTCTCTTCATGTCTAAGATTTCATTTGACAACTTCTTGACCATGCGTTGTAGGTCCTCTATGTCCCCACTTCCCTTTACAGGAGCTTGTTATGTTTGTTTCCCTGGGCGTCTAGTAAGTAATATCCCTCTCCTAGGAGGAGTTTGAACTTCTTTCTTAACTAAGGAGACTTGGCCTTCTTTGCATCCTTTCATTTGGAACTCTATCATCTTGGATTCTTCAAAATTCTTAACTAAGGTTGTTTTGGCAGCTCGTTTCACAAACATGGAGATAGAAGCTGGGAGAGCATTAGCATATACTTCGATTTGCAACTCTTGAGTAGGTTTAGCTTCGAGCTGAAATTTATTTAAGATAGTGGTGGATCTTTGATTGAATTATTTAACCCTTTCCTTCGAACTCATGGTGATGGTAAAAAACTCATCCATCAAAGCTCTTGTAGTAGTTTCTTCTGCAAATTTATCTAGGAAATCCTTTTGAAACTCCGTCCAACTAGTTATGGATCCTACAGGCAAGTTAAAATACCACGTGGAGACTGAATTCTCAAAAGTTTAGGGGAATATCTTGAAAACTACATATTGATGATGGACATTCATCAGTCTGATAGCTAGTATGAAATTCTTGATGTGATCTTCAGGCAATCCTGAGGTTTCAGGGTCAAAATTAGGGAGTAACTTCTCCAAGTGTCGAGGAAGGTTATGGACTCATCCTGGGATGGCCAAAGCACCTCTGGCCAACCAAGGTTGATTGTTCTGAGGAGGTTTTCTCCCCTTTTCATCATGATCATTGTGATATTCCATATCTTCTGATCTTGATTTAAACCCTTCTTCTTAAAACTCGTCGGGCTCAGATAAGTTACCGACCGGTGTTTCAGGGATTAGATTGAGAGGATGTTCAATTTCAATGAGGGAGAAATATATTAGGTATTCTACCGAGTGCACGAAAACCTAGTCAGGGGTATCTACCATTGGTCAACTTACTTGTTGTCTTCGAGGAAGTAATGGAGTTAAGGTCATTGCACCGATCTGTTGGGTGTATGATCTTGTGATTCTTCTGAATTGATTCAATTCCTTATGAGGGAGAGCGTAAGGTATATCAGGGAACAGGTGTTCTTCCTCATGATGGGGTGAGTTACTCATTTCGGGAGTACTCAGTGTGTGTGGGTTGTCTTGGGAATGACTAGCCATGAATGTGGGTTGTTTTGAATCTACGGGTTGTCTAGAATATTATGCAAAATATATATTCATCCATTCATTCTTCGGCCCTCCTTCTAGTGCTTGTTTTGTTGATGGGTTTAAAATCCCTTTAACTCAATAGTAGGAACCAAACCCACCACCGAGGCCCAATTATAATCTGCATTGTTTAATGGTGGAATGGTTCTCCAGATCTTGCGATCCGGCCAATTAATTGATGGGCTTTACATTTTATTGTGAAGGTCTCTCCTTCAATTCAGAAAAAAAAAAAAAAAAAATTATCTTAGGTGGGATCGATGTAAGATGAAAGTCGATATAGACCAACTAGGTAACAAAGTGGGAACAAGTTTAACTACTGGAGAAGAGGCTGAGCTTGGGATAACCCTTTACTCTAGCATGCAGGTGGTGATCGTCTACCATAGGCCTAGTACTAATACACTAACCATGTGAGTATTCCAATTACTAACTAAGATACAAATTATCAGAAGAAAACATGCATGTGATAAACAATGGCAAGTAAAATAATTCACTGAACTCTAATCATCAATAACATACTAACAAAAATATTTATTTTCAGCGTTAAAGAAAGAACTTTAAAGCATTGCATCAGATAACTTATCAATATTTAGTACCTCTTACTCGTTACAGCATCCATTCATGAGACGAAATAGGAAATAGTTCTTCTCCACATCCAATCATACACACATTTGATGAAAACACAACTTGTCTCTGGTCCAAAATGACTTCTCAATTAAAGGTCGCTCTGAAATAATTCTTAGCAAAACCAAAAATGAGAGTTTCTTGCCACAACCATCAACCCTTCACTAATCAATCGATGCTCTTATTTATAACATAAAATTAACTAAAAATAACAACTAAAGTGTAGATAAGAAAAACAAAATTCACCACATGGCGTTCTCTCCTATGAGTTTTCTAAGAGTCATCTCAAGATATCACTTAAGAGGGTGACTCTTCTCATACTCTGACCACTTGATGAATAGATCCTCGTAGGTGTTGGCATATGGGAATCTATGTTGTTCCATCGAGGCCGCATGAATCTCTCTTATCTCTACCATATGTGACTGATACTTGACTATAATAGCACTCAACTGTTGCAGCATGGACCAAGCTTTGATCGGGTGCTCCATAAACTGTCACACCTAACCTGGCGTCATGTCTGTCACCTTTGTTATTTCTTCGACCCATGATGAGTCTTGCTCAGTGTGTGACTTGACTATGTCGCGTAAGTCGACAAATTCATCGAGTGTGCCAAACTTAGGGCGTCCGATGTATTTCATCACCTAATTGATCTTGACCCAGTTTTTCTCACACTTGGCCCATTTCTCTTGGATTTCTCAGTGAGGTTCTCGAGCCATTTTTTCCTAATACTCAACCAATTTTTTTATGTGATCAAGGTTGCTTTATTTTAACACCCGAATGGAGTGTTATTCTGTATCTCAGCCCTGCTATACCACACCGATGTAGTCGGCCCTCTCCATGGCTTGTTGCATTTTCTTGTACCACCACTCCATATCTTTGCATGTCGCAAGTGCCATGAGGGTGTCTTCCTGAAGCTTGGGTATCCTTGCAGTGAATAGGTGTTGTTCATCTTTGAAATTGTTGTAGGCCTCCTTGAATTCGTTCCTTAGGTGCATCATGGCCTATGTGGTGTTCTGGTAATACTTCGCCAAGTGGCGCAAATTTTCCAATTCCTTTAAAGTAGCAGCTAGCTCCTCTTCATCTCTTTTAGCTCTGTCTAGGGTGGCATCCATGATTGTCATCCCTGTGTTAATAAGTTCATATGTTTTAGCATGATCTGTGTTGATCAGATGTTCATTTGTGGTGATGAGGATGGATCGATCTAAAGTGATCCTCCTCTTCTTAGTGGTTCTCTGGAAGATAGCCTTCCTTTTCCGATCACAAGATATGGCATGTATGTCAGCTACTTCATCCACGAGTTTGGGAATTTGTTGATCTCCCCAGGTGAGTGAATTCCCCAGACTCCCAATGGTATATACTTGTTCAAGATTGGGTTCTTGAACTTCCTCGTTGTGCTCTAAAGTCCTATCTTATTTCTGTCACTCGTCGGGGGTTTGAGTACCGATTGAAATCGAGACATCGGGTGTATGATCGGTACTTACTTGGTCCTTGACCATCAGGACGTTGATTTCCTACTGCGGAGCTCCTTCTTTTAGTTTTTTCGACCTTGGATTGTCATTTGGACTGTCCGCTTGGGTCTCCGGTGCATTGGATAGATTAGTGTCTAAGACACTCTTGACTTACTTTTCATTCTACGGAACCCCCCCGAACTTGAGCGTCAGGAAATTGAGAAGATGTCTTCTCTGGCTCCTTTTCCTCTATGATATTTACTAGGTTCACAAGAGATACCTTTAGGCTCTCATCATCATCATATATCTTTATCATCTCACTTAAGGGGTTTGATGCACTGGTCCTCCCCGATGCTCTGACAATCTCGGGCTGAGCCAAAACACCTGTCGGCAATCCAGTCGGTGGGTTTTGAATTCAAGGTCGTCTAACCCAGCAATTTCATCAAGTTCTATGAATTCAAGTCCACTTGGTCTCGTCTAGCCTTCATCCGGGTTGTCGGTGGGGAGCCTTGCCATATTTATGATGTCTGGGTCATATTGTAGTTGATAAATTATCCATTGTGCATGTTATAACATGAGTAACCCCCTCTCACGTGCATCTTGAGCCTCAGAGGGACTTCTATATTGCACCGGGATTACCCGAGGAATCTTTGTTGTTTTGGTCACTACTTGGGTGGCTTATACTACTTTGGCCACTATCATTTCTTCCCTGGCCTTGAGGGCCCCTCGAGCCAATTTTTCTAGGATCATCGTTTGTTCATCCAGGCTCATGGCTCTGAACCTAGTCATCTTAGGGTTGGCCATCCTTGCCACAACTTCATCCCAATCCTGAGCATTTTTCATGAAGACCTCATCTTCAAACCTGTCGTGGGTGTATGGCCAGCAGGACGACACTTGTGATGCCTGCTTCAAGACTAGACCCCTTGGGTCATGCTTGTGTAAACAGTCAGTCTAGAATCGAAACTCCAATTGGCTCAGTCCTTCCTGCTTGTCTTGGGCGATGTCTTTTACTAGGTAGAAACCTATATGGAATCCATAAAGTATAAATGCCTGCTTCTTATCTTTCACCAAGGTAGCATTGTAACCTTGCAGGATGGTCTGGTAGAAGATTTCCCCCACAAAAATTCAGTCGAGGACGTGTGCTAGTAGGAGATGAGGTGCTCTATTGGCTCTAAATACCCTAATGTAGGTATCACATTCGTCCAGATGCCAGTGACCGACCTTTGCTATCAACTTTTTTGCCGTAGTCAATAGCCTCGGACACTCTTTCTTGAAAATAATAAAATGAATGCGCACGATGAATTCATTGTAGATGAAGGAGTAGGATTTTTTGTACCTGTTCTCCCATAAAATGATGAAGTAAACATGGACTGGGATTTCTTAGATGTTCCAGCTCAATTTCATGATGGAAAAGACATTTCTGGCGCACATGAAGTCTAGTAAATATGAATCCATGTAGAAGGATGGAGTCTCTCCTTCTTTCAGCGTCTGAGTCTGTTGTATGTATATGCTCAACTGCTTTGAAATGATGGCTCCTTAGTTGAAACATCTCTCAGAAATGGACATTGTGTAAGATAGAGGCATCCATGCCTCTGAAAACCAGGAACAGTCTTTCTCCCCATACAATCGGTAGATGAGAGCCATTAGATAGATATACGGCTCCCTTAAGTTGGTCGTCTGGTACCATCTAGAGGTCTGATTAGTTTAATTTTTATCTTATCTCCACCATGAAGCCATCACCCAGCCAGTTTCATGGCGCTCGTAGAATTTTACGATGAAATCGGTGTTTAGTCATTCCTCTGGGTCTCTAAGCTTGTAATAACTATGCACCTCTACCGGAAGGAAAACCCCGACACACTCCCCATTGTCATCATTGATCAGGCACTTCTATGTGGTCGATGAGCCATTGTAGCAGTTCTATACAGGGAAACATCGGGGTTCTTCTCGCTACCATGTGCAGGTACGACCGACGAATGTTGGGAAAAACTTCATCATCGATATTTCTCATATCAGGGTCATTGTGCAGGATACATTCCAGGAATTATTCCTGAATGATCTTCTTGAAGAGTTCTCCCCAATGTGGGAGTACCTCTTTGGTCCTTGTGCTTGCCTCTGTGTCTCCAAAGGTCGGTGGTTGAGTGAAAACCTTCTTGGTAGATGTCTTGATGAATGGTTCCGACCTTGGAGAAAATTCCAATTGTTTTGCAGTCGTTGGGGAATAGCCTTCTCCTACCTCTGGTTCCTTCAGCTTAGGCGCTCTCGAAGATTGCCTAGTGTTTGTCTTTCTTGGATGAATTGTTCCTATTATTGAAATAAAATCCTTTAGAGGTAGCATCCAGAGAAATACTGGATAAAATATATGTATGAAGTGTAAGCATAAAAAATACAGACTGGTACATACCTATAAAGCTTGCTAAAATTGGTTATTTGATACTCACTGGATCTCGGGTGCTTTGAATTGCTTGTTTCGCTTCTATGGATGCTCTGAAACTCCTTTGCGTGTAGAATGGTTATGTTTAAAATGGCTCGACAGAATTTAAACGGGGAATAACTTACTGTGTTGTATCAACCCATTAATTCGAGTGATGAGTGAAATTCAAACAAATCTGCCACCGAATCTCTACAAATTTAATTTTTCATGGGTTGACGGTGAAGGTGCGGAGGGTGATGTGTTCTATCGATAATTTCAAACATCTTTTTGATTCGCACACGAAGTAGCAACTAATGTGATATTTGGAATTAATTAGTCCCTTAAATTCTCTAAATCTAAACGTATCTAGCGCTAAAACGTCCCATCATGTCACTTTCCTAGTGGACGGATCAGGGATTGGCAATGTGATATGGACGTTTTCATTGATATCCTTTTGAAAAACATCTGACAGTGATCGATTTCATCTTATGGTGCTGATGTGGAGAAACTGGCTCAGGACATGTGGCAATGAAGACCGATGACTTAACTTGCAAGTATTAGCCGGGACTTTCTTCAAGTTGTGCGTTATAAACTAAAACCTGGGATTGTCGATGCCAATAGGATATCGGGGGTCAGAAATCGGGGCTAAAATTATCATGGGTGTCTTCGGATTAGCTTCTTCGAAAATTCCTGATGCTGAAACTCTTCAGGAATCAGTGATCAGGGAAACTATTTAGTGTGGTCGAAACGTTTGTCGTGATTCAGTTTTCTTCGATTCCGATAAGCATGTCAGGTATTGACTATCGGCGATTTTGTTTCTTTCTTTTTAAACGTTTACTCCCTTCACCTTTTACCGATGCATAAGGGGATCGACTATCGGCGATCTCCATATGTGATACTTTTCGAGAAACAAAACTTCATTTTGTCGATACCGGTGAAGATCGACGCTTGGCAACTGAGGTTTTCTGAGTGATTCCTTTTTTAAGTGTTAATCCCTTTTTAATTCATGGGGTTTCATAGAGTTAAATAAAACTAGAAAGCTAATTAGAGTCAAGAGAACAAGCAAAAAAAAAACATTTCTCAAAATGAAATCGAATTCAGAGAGTGAAAAGATCAAGTGGTACCCAAAAAGTGCAAAATTGACATAGATTTTTTAGGGTGTGTTGAGTGCTCAACACGGTGCACGCGGAGTACTGGTGCACAGTGGGAGCATACTAAACTTTGGCATGGTGTAGCACATAGAGTGCAATGCATTCAAAATACTAGCATGTGAGACAATAATTGAACGCAACAGGTATTAGTACATGAACCAAAATTGCACGCGGTAGATATTGACGCACGACAAAAAAGTAGTGTGCACCAGTGATTGGCGTGACAGAGAAGTGATCCACATTGGTTATAAGTGCGTGGAGCATGCACTACCTTATCGTGTTGTTTCTCATGATAAATATGGGTGTAAATGCTCAAATTTGTGTGCGCAAAGTTGATTGGATGGTCTACAATAGCATAAAACTAGTGAATTTCTGTGACATTTTATATTATTTGAAGGTCATCTTTTTGCAGCACGTTTTTGAGGCCCTAAACAATGTTTTTAGCTACTCAAAAACCATGAGAACATAGTGTACCAAGGTACACTATGTCTTTGCATCCCAAATGAAAGATCTCGGAGAGAGATTTCTAATGGTGGAAATTGTTCGTCAAACGGAGCTTTTATGGGTAAGTTACAGGAAAAACAATGGAGGGTAAATTTTGAGACCCAACTAACTTCAAAAGGCCATAACTTTCTTCTCAAGACTCATAATTGAGCATGGAAGCAAGCGTAGGAAAGGTATTGGATAGTAGAATATAATTATTCACCTAGAAAATTTATCTGGGCAATCAATTTTTTAGGAAATTATAAGAAATAATTCTGATATATTATGGAACGAGAATGGTTCATATTTTTTCATGAAATTGATGAGTAAGTTAACCTAACAAAGTTTTTTTGGTTGCACATTTTGCAGCCCTGGACAACAAGCAAGCAGAGTATCAATCACATATGATTGAAGTGGAAGGTATGATCAACTACCAAACCATTACTATTTTAATTGATGCGGGAGCTAGTCATAGTTATATAGATCCTAAGATGGTGGAAAGTTTTCATTTTCCAAGAAGAAAGCATGGAAAATATTGGTTGGTGCAGTTGGCTATCAGAGCCAAAATAAAAGTTTATGAGATGATTAAGTCATGTCCTATGGATATGAATGGAATGGACGCCAGGGAAAATTTAAACATCTTTCCTTTAGGTTCCTATGACTGTCTAATTGGGATGGATTGGTTGGACCAACATCATGTTATCCTAATATGTCATAACAAGGAATTTACTTACTTGGATGAGGAAGGGAACCTAAGGATAGTGTAGGGAATTCCCAGGGCAATAATTGTCAGATAAATTTCAGTATTGTAGCTGAAGAAATGTTACAGAAAATGATGTCAAATATTTGCAGCTCATATGGAGGAAACACCTAAATATAGAGTGTCAAATATTGAATATTATGTAGTCTTAAAAGAGTTTGAAGAGGTATTTAAAGAAATACCAGGATTACCCCCTAAAAGAGACATTGATTTCTCCATAAATGTGATGCCTGGAGAAACTCTAGTATCCAAGACTCCCTATAGGATGAGTACACCAGAATTGAAGGAGTTGCAAATGCAACTTGAAGAGCTCCTGAAGAAGGGGTATATATGCCCAAGTGTGTCACCTTGGGGTGCCCCAATTTTATTTGTGAAGAAGACGGATGGAACATTGAGACTTTGCATTGACTTTAGGAAATTGAAAAAGGTAACTGTGAAGATTAAGTATCATTTTCCAAGGATTAATGACCTCTTTGGTCAGTTGAAATATGCAAAAATATTCTCCAAGATTGATCTTAGGTTAGGTTATCATCAAGTAAGAATTAAAGAAGAAGACATCAGAAAGACTGCTTTCAGAACAAGGTTTGAGCTGAGGATAGACCATAATGGTCTGAAATATTTATTTTATCAACCAACTCTAAATGTTAGGCAAAGTAGGTGGTTAGAATTTCTCAGTGAATATGAATTTGATATAAAGCATATCAAAGTGAAAGAGAACAAATTGGTTGATGCACTCAGCAGAAGAGTGCATGATTTGCATGCTATAGCCATAAGAATATACCAATCAGATTTGAAAGATAGAATCATAGAGGCTGCAAAATCATATTTGCAATACAAGGAATTAGTGGCAAAATTACAGCAAGGTATTTTGCTGCAGAAAATTGAAGACTATAAGCTAGAAAATGATGAAATTCTCATATACAGGGGCAGAATTTATGTACCAAATTCCCAGGAATTGAAAAATACGATATTGACAGAAATGCATAATGTACCTTATGTTGGGAACCTGGGTTATGAGAAAACTATTGCAGCTATCAAGAGTCAATATTATTGGCCAGGCATGAAAAATAAGTTGTTGATTTTATTGCCAAATGTTTGGAGTGTCAAAAGATCAAGGCTGAGCATAGACACCCAGCTGGTTTGCTACAGCCATTACCCATTCCTTAGTGGAAATGGGAAGTTTTAACAATAGATTTCATCACCAAACTACTCAGAGAAAAAAAGCAACATGATTTTATCATGGTAGTGGTGGATAAGCTAACTAAAGTTGCCCATTTTATTCCAGTACAGCTCACTCATAAGGCAGCCAACATTATTGATGTTTATATGAGAGAAATTGCTAGATTACATGGTATACCCAAGACAATTGTGTCTAACAGAGATCCAAAATTTACATCATATTTTTGGAAAGGATTATTTAAGGGATTTGGAACAAATTTGAATTTTAGTACAACTTGTCATCCAGAATCAGATGGAAAAACAGAGAGGGTGAATCAAGTGATTGAGGATATGTTGAGGATGTATGTGATGGATAAACCATCAAAATGGGAAGACTACCTACACTTAGTAGAGTTTTCTTATAACAATGGGTACCAAACATCTCTAAAGATGAACCCATTTGAGGCACTTTATGGAAGAAGGTGCAACACACCAGTAATCTAGGACAACCCATCAGATAGAGAAGTAGTTGGGCCAGAATTACTCGAGTAAATGGAAGAGAAAATGTTGAAAATAAAATAGAATTTAAAGGTTTCCCAAGAAAGGGAGAAAAGATATGTTGATAAGGGTATAACTCACAGGGAATTTAAAGTGGGGGACCATGTATTCTTGAAAGTGAAGGCCAACAGAAGTTCCCTTAAGGTGGGAAATTGTTCAAAGTTGGCAGCTCGCTATTGTGGGTCATTTGAAATCCTAGAGAGGATTGGGCCTGTAGCATACATGCTTTCCTTTCCTACATCAATGACCATTCATAATGTATTTCATGTATCATTTCTTAAGAAATGTATACCTGATGTTAATCATGTTATTGATTGGAATGTTATTTAGGTGGAGAAAGAAGGCGCTTTCCAAGTACATCCAGTATGCATTCTGGACTGAAAAATCAAATAGCTCCAGAATCGAGCCATAGAGCTTGTAAAGGTCCAATGGACTTGGTACAGTCCTAAGGACGCAACTTGGGAGCATGAAGATGCTATGCGGGAAGAATACCCACATATTTTTTAGGATTTTTGAAATTTTGGTTGTATATGTGTATATATTGCATTGAGGATGATGCATAAATAAGGGGAATACCCCTAGGTCGAACCCCAACTGTAAATGAAAATACAAATGTACTTAAGCTAGTGATTTGTTGATATAATTTTGCATGCACCTTCCATGGTATAGTGCGCACCAAAACGATGAAGTGTGCACATTCCAAGATACTACGCGCAGCAAACTTAAGTGTGTGTCATTTTGAGGTCAGGGATCCTTTGTGAATATGTAGTGTTTTATAGGTTGGTGAGCCAATTATTATGAGTTAGGAGGCTTATGTGTTGAATTAGGCAAGAGAGCCTAGATGTTAAAGGCCAGTGAGCCTATTTTTGTATATGTCTTATCATTAATATAATATATCACTGTGTGTAGACCGACCACGATAAAAGAGTATGGGGGACTAAACTCCACTAGTTAGGGAAAGGGGGATAAAATTTAAGGATAAGGGGATAAGCTAGGGAGCTTAAACCAAAAAGGAATATTATATTAATATTCCTTAAAGTATAAAGTATGGATAATTATTTTATCCTAAGTTCTAAGGATGGGGACAAGTGAGCCAAAGTGGTTCTCAACATGACAAGTGTCAAGTTCAGAACATGTATACATATAGTTTGGACTTAGTTCATTTTTCCATTCATTCCATCATCATTCACTCACTCATTCAGCTGTCCTCCATACCTTCATGTACCTGTACCTATTTTCGCTACCTTCTTGTCACTGTCTCCGTACCTGTAAATGTACCTGTACCTTCATGTACTTGTACTTGTACCTATACTTGTATAGGTACCTAGTTTGCTTGAGAGTTGGACTGAAGAAGTGGGTTTTCAAGCCAGTGGGAGACTGAACAGGCGAGTTGTCAGGCTCGTGGGAAATTCTTTGTAGGTGAGAGAATTTATGGGAATTGATTTCCCAAACGTGCCAAACTACAGCTACCGGGCTCTGAGACTTCTTGTTTGGCCTATTGTTGAAGCCCCATAAAGGAAGTGGGGTAACCAAAGGATTGTTGAGAAGAGAAGGGGCACACTTCCTGGGGTGGGACAGGCATGTGGGGAATGAGGGATTGTAGTCTGTTAGTTTGAGTTGGCACCTGTGAAGGAGTCTTTCATGTTGTTTGAGATACATCAGCTTGGTTAGGAATCCCTTTACCCGAGTGGAGTTTAGTCCCAGCTCAGGGGTGATCCACTATTGAGAGTGATGAGCAATGTGGTCTAAGGCTGGGAGGTTCATGGAAGGTATGCACGCAGTTGGTGATATTCTTACCAAAATAAGTGTCAATTGTGTGTTAAATTGCATGCTACATTATTATTTATGTGTTTGTTTTTATGGGTTTTTCTTGTGTGTGTTGCATGTTTATTTTTATTATTGTTTTGTATGAATCTATGCATTTGTAGAATGTAATTGTCTGCTTTAAGTTATATATATAAAGTTCTACAATATTTTGTGTGTGTATATGTTTTAATTTGTATATAGTTCAAAAAAAATTACGTGGCATAGCCCAGTTGGATGTTGGGGATGCTACAAACACATTCAGTTTCACTCATTTCTTGTGATTAAATTTCAAAGGGTTTTCTCTGTGAAATAAAAAGAATTGTTGGGTTTTTGTGGTTATTGCATAATTCCACGCCCTCTACCCAATCCTTGGAAGATTTTTTGGCCCTTTGTATTATCATTCCACTGTTTGAAAATATATTGGAGACCTTTGTATTTGTATTGCGGCTACCATGGGAGGTCTGTGGAAATTTCATTGTGGAAAGAAATGGTTGTTTTGTTTTGCAAACCCCTTATTAATATTTCTCCCTTGTGTTTGCCCAGACCTCGATTTTTTATCCAATATATGGATAATTAATAAATTTGAACTTTGGTATTGATATGTGTTATGGTGTTGACCCGACAGTGGGAAATATTGGTTATATCCATGAATTCTTGGCTCATTTGTTATTTTCCTATGAGGTTTTCATCGATTTTGAGGTTATATGGTTTTAAAAAAAACGATGACAACTAGTTTTTCATTGAGGTTTCAAACCCAGTTTGTTTATGCAGCAAGTATTGTGTTTGTTATATAAATTTTATATAATGAAGTGTTGATGGTTTTATGGTTTTTTTTCTCAGCCTATCATGCTGGCTTAAGGCAATCTAGTTATAATTGTTTTCAATTGACTTTGCAAGCAGTCTCTTATAAAACATTATGCTAGTTTAAATGGACCTCTATGGAAAAGAAAAGAAGGAAAATGAAAATTGTAAAGTTTGAGAGTCCTGAAATTTTCCTGGGGTTTATATTGAACACTATAAAAATTGTCCTGTCTTGGATTTAAATTGTTAACAGAGAAATGCTTTTGGAAAATGATGGCAATGTCGATTTTTCAATAAATATGATTTCATGTAATAGAACAGTAATCATCTCATTGTCGTTCATTATCTCACTTTCCACTCTTTATATGCCCATCACCTTCCCAAATACATTTAAAACATTTTTTTTTTGTTATTATGAATTTCATTTAAAAAAAAAAAGGAGAGAAAGGATTAAAAGGAAAGGAAAGGGGCTAGATGATGACTGATGTTGGAAGTATGAATATGGAGACATTGTTTGCCTCTGCATTTGCTTGAACAGTATTCATTGGTTGGTTTCCATCCATGCTACCATTTTTCACTCATTACTAATACTCCCATCTTCCCAATAGCCCTATCACTCCCTATTCAAATGGAAATTGATTATTGAGTTTAAAAGTATGATGGATGGATGGATTGCATGTGCTTCTATTGTGAATGATAGAGCCAACTTTATTATTTTATTTAGGTAGAGTATTGATGCATGTCTTGTTAAGAGTTTTTAATAACATGATTGGAATATTTATTCAGGATGAGTTTCTTTAGCAGAGGCAGCAATGGCAGAGGTACAAATAGAGGCAGAGGAAATAATTGGCAAAGAAGCCATAGAAGGCCATGATTTACGATACACTTTGATGTTGATCTACAAGAACTAAATCAACTTTTCCAAGATGGATTTTTTAATCTTTGGACAAGGAATTCTGCAATCTATACCTGAGAGGCCTCCTTTCTAGCCACGTCAAAATTTCTCTGGTATCCATGTCCCCCCTCATGTGTCTATGCAACCAAAATTGCCTGCCAATAATGGTTGGCAAGAAATTGTTCATCATCTTGTAGCTCATCACCATGGTTGGCATATTGTGTTGTTTCCATTGCCTCCTCCTCCATCACCAATAAATCCAAATGCCCAAGTTGATCATGCTTCCTCACCAATACAGTCTCCTCATCCAAAAAAAAAGGATAAAAACTGATGTTCCCCAGCCAAAGCTAGATAAGGTAAAAGGAGTGGTGAATCCCTCCAAGTCATCCAAATATTCCTCTGAATCTGTATCTTCTCATCTTAACCTCAAAGATGATTGTTCTCATGTCGTTGGTGCAATACACCCACTAGGTTCCCATCAATTAAAGGTTGTTGCACAAGAGAAATCAGGAGAGGGATCAAGAGAAAACAACAGTGAAAAGAGGGAAAATGTCTCTCATAGAAAATATGGTTTTTAATCATGTTAATGCTATTGTCTTTGAGGACAGTCTTTTTATTTGATATGAAAGTATTTTGGACAACAAATACATATTTAGACAGTGTTTTGGACAGCATGGATATAATGTTATTTTTGGATATAGACATGTTCTATTTTGTTGATATTAAAATATTTGATTATTAATATGAGGATGGGAGTTACAAGGTGGATGTTTGAATCAAATATTTGGGGTATAATACTTCATGTTTTGATGATTATTAAAAAAATGAAAATGGAGTGACAAGGGGTCCCACCTATTTAGTTATTATTTAAATAGACCCTTATTTATATATTGTTAATTATTTGTCTGAACAAATTAGTTAAGCTAATTAATCTTAACAAAAGGAAGGTAGTTGAACTACCATAACTAATTGGCAAAGAATAAAAGCTCAATCAAATGAAGAGACCGGGAGTAAGAGAGTATATAAGGAGAACTTCTACTATAAGTTTTTCTCTGTGCTTGTGAGATACTATCATTCTTCATTCATTCTGAGTTTACTATAAGTCTTAACCATCTTGATGACAATAGAGTCTTATTGAAGGCAGCGGGATTCAAAACTAAATAATATTTTCTAGCAGCTTGTCTTTAAAGGTGTATGATTTATTTTTGGCAATCTGTGTGTTCTTGTTTGTTTATGGATTAAATTTCATGAATAATAAAGGATATTTTGCAGATTCAAGTGACAACATTTTGTGGCAAGTTGATCCAGATCTTTAGCTTCAGTTTTCTATTGTCAGAGTCTTTTTGTATGTTCCCATCAAAGGTTTCTAAATCTGACTTTGGTCTCTACCCTCGCAGGGGTTTGTAAAGAGAAGTCAACTTTGTATATCAGAATGAAGTCAATATAATAATCATATTTCTGATTTCAATCTCACATGCGTATTTTGATACTTTGGTTCAGATTTTTCTTTTAACCTTGTCTCTTATCCATGTACACACTTATGTAATTTTTTTCTTATTTTATTTATTTTTCACAGTTACATATAATATATATAAAACCATCCTTGGTCCCTCATACTTAACACTTGTGGATTAAGTGATTGTTTTTTGTTTTTTTCAAGGCTATAAACCTCGGGTAACCTTCCCAACTATCTTTCCTTAGCCTAGTAAGATCTGAAAATTCTTGAGTAAGGTTCCTCATACTTTTTTCTCAATAAGCATGTTTCTAAATCTCAAGTGGGTGTGAGAATTAATCTCAACCATTAATAACTTTGGAGATTAGAAATTGATTATAACTCATGATTATAAAAGAAATGCTAGGGTAAAGGAGAAGACACTTTGATGAAAGGTCAAGGTTGGAAATTTGGTATGATACCAAGATCAGGATCTTTGTTGACATGCCAAGATCAGGGACTTTTCATATAGATAGCAAAGGAGGAACTTTGCTAGTGTGTATTCACCAAGGTCACACTTAGGAGTAGAGAAGGACTTTTTCTCAAGTGCTTGGATCATGAAGGATTGTGATTCAAGAGGACCAAGGACAAGACTTGAAACTTGACATGAGTTGTGTTGAGAGATTAAAAACATAGAGGATTGGATCATGAAGGACTATAATTCAATATCTTGGATAGGTGGAGAAGGACTTCCATCTAGAGATCAGATCAAGGAGAAGAGAGAACAGAGGCAGTGCAGGTGAGTTTTCAGTCGAAGGAAACCACGGGGAAGTGTTGCATTGTATGGAGCTTTCCATATAGTCCTTCCATACATGTACACTGGTTTTAGTGTAGATAGTTGTGTACATACACGTGTTTGTTGAAGGAAATTCATGTACACCTTGAAAAGCATGCATTTATGTGTCGTACAACAGACCAAACTTTGCCAAGTTTTTCTGCAGTTGTACCTCTCTTAGTGGGCCATTATCCCTATTACAGGAGCCCTGACTTTAGCATAATGAAATCATTCTTAGCATTTTTTTTCCCTCTAGGATTTTTCCAGAGCTATTTACCCGAAAATATTAGTGTTCTTTTGCATGAGATTTTGGTTTCCTTGTTTATGCTTCTGCTGCATTTTTAGTTGATTACTCAGTTGTGCTTTGATTCAATAAGTGATTTATTTGGAATTAACTTTCGGGCACTGGGTAGGAGAATGGATTACCTCATAAGAATGAGGGCATGCTTTCTTAAAAACCTAGAGATTTTGATGGAAGAGAATCTCAGTCATCCTACGGATGACACAGCGAAGGTGGCTATGGTACATGAAAGAGTTGTTACAACAATGATTTAGTGTTGTAGGAAATAAATAGTGATAGAATGTGATAGACTATGAGAAGTAACAATGATGTTGCAGATCAAATGAATGTTGCAAAGTGTGGTGTATCAACAGATCGGGTGTTGATACAGGATGGACGTGTATACATGTTTATTTGATTGACATGTTTCTACATAGGACAAGTGTGTGAGAGGAGAAGAGGATTCGTTATAGAAGAAGGAGAAGATGTGTCAAAGGGAGCTCACATTCATATGTGGAATATAGAAGGTCACATACATGTCAAGATTCATCAAGGAAAGGACGAATCTGAAGTTGGAATATGAAAGGGCATGAGGAGTCCACTAGGGAAACTAAATCCAACAATTTTGAAAGGAATAAAACACACCATCAAAGAGTTTGTAGGGGAGCTTGCATAATCGTAAAGAGCACAGTTCATGTGAGAAAGTGAGAAAGAAGTGGTTGAGGTTTCCATGGCCTTCGTCTTAGCAACCCAATGGAGATTGTAAGCTCATATCTGGCCATGGAGACATTCTATTGTATTCTATATGAAATGAATAAAATATGGAGTTCTGCATATTTACTCTTGTGTGTGTATGGATGAAATGGTGTATGATGTTACGTTGTTGTGTTGTTGACATGAATGGATGCAATTTCAATTCCATTTCTTGATTAATTAAATCCCATGGAGAATATCCCTATTGTGATATTGTTGTATAGGTGGATGAGTATGTGGAAGGTTGTGCTTGAATTTGTGATCATTTTTAGGTGGGTGTAGGTCTGAGAGAGACTGTACACTTGGACTGATGATTCCTTGTATATGAGGGAGGATCTCTGGGTTTGTAAACTAATCTCTAGATCATGGGGTTAAGAAGTACCTTGTGGTGGTAAGAGATAAGTGGAAGGCGCTCTTGAGAATGAGAGTGGTTGTTTGAATAAATATGAGCATAGATATGTCTGATCACAAAATAATGTCTACGTCCCAAATATTTTATGGGTTTGCATATGAGGATGCTTTATGGTTTATAAGATAACCATTGATTCAAGATTGTGTGACAAAATCGAAGGGTGATATTTCAGCTAAGGTAGCACAGAGGATTGTGAGTATAAGTTGTGGAAGAATGCATTATATCGTTGTGGGTTTCGTGTTGTAGTAGAGGTGTGTCACACCAAAACATTTGTTGCAGGAGGAGGCATGTTGTAGTAGAGGTGTATTATAATAAAGATGTGTTGTAGAAAATTTGTGTCACAACAGAAGATGTGAAGCAGTAGGATATTTGTTGCAGTAGGAGGTATGTTGTAGCAAGAGGTGTGTTGCAATAGAAGAGGTGTTACAGTAAGAGGCATGTTGCAGTAGGAGGCATGGTGCAGCAAGTTATGAGTTGCAGCAAGTGAATGTGTTGTTTTCTAGTTAATACAGATTGTTGTTCTATAGCATATATGTAATGGTGTTATAGGGAAGAAAACATGGATATGTGATAGTCGATGTACAACCCTAGGGATTGTGGCATGATCGAGTTGACAAATAAGGGAAATGTAGAAATGAGGAAGAATCATTAGGGAATTTGTATTCCCAATTATGCATAACTAGAGGAATGTTCAATTGTATATGTACTCTCATGGAAGGGAATGGATGCCCACTGCATCATTGAAGTTGTACTTAAGAACCCCCAAGAAATTGTCCATGCATGTTTTTCCCTGGTATAGTGTCTTTTCTACAACAAAAATACTTTAGTTCCTCTTGTAATGATTGAATTGTACACTTCATCTTGTCCTAAAACTTGATGTTCTGTGCATACAGGTATTAGACCCTCTCCTTTACTTTGCTAAGTTTACTTGGAGTCGGGAGGTCCAAATTTTCTATTGTTGTACTAAGGACTTTCACATAGACCTATTCCACTATGTTGATCAACAATTTTTGCATGGTAACCTCTGCTTCATGGTGATCTTTGATCTCTTTGTGTATCATTGTCTCCTAGGAATGTTGCAATTGAGTTTCTCAGTGTGCAACAATGTCTTGTTCATGCTTCTATTGCATCTTTGTATTGGACTGACTGATTGCACACTTCATGTCCCCCAATTCATTCATGATCTCTGCCATATATATTTTCAATTCATATGAAGGCACCTACACCAACTCTATCTCAACATAAGATAATAGTTAAGGCTATGAGTTAGTGTATGGCTTGATAGTTGTGAAGGATAACGGGTTGAACTGTAGCACTCTCTTATGGGTACTATTGTATGGTGATGTGGCATCAATAGTGCTTCCTCTGACACTTTTTTCTTGGTATGTGGGGTTAGTTGTTAGAGCAATATCAAGCGCGTGGTAGAGATCATATCATTTATGTGATGACTCGCTATTCATCAGTTGTTTCACATCTAGATTGGCTTGGATCACCTTAATGATGCTCTGAACTGGTGTTGGGATTTTCCCTAACTCCTATCCTAGGAATTGGTGTTGATTTCCTATTCTCCCATCTGGCCAATTACTACCCTGCACCTGGAAGAATTTTCAAGTGTTTGAGAGGAGAATTTCTCTTCGATGGGAACAGTGTCAGTATGCTACAATGGACTAGGTGTGTGCTCTTGTTCACTATACCTAGTGCTTGGGCTTGGCTCAATTGGTGCCTACTTTCTCTTCGTGGGTGGAGTCCTCTCTATGGTCCTTTGTGCCTACTTCCTCTTGGGACCTTGTCCTTTGGTTTCCTTTGACTGTTGTTGCTGACTAAATGGATATTTCCCTTTCTGTTGGGATACCTCTACTTGTTTCTAATCACTCGTCGGCTACTTACCTTTTTGTTGGGTTGTCTCTTCCTTCTCCATTCATACCTTTTATTTTTCCTTGTTTCCAATTGTTCTAAATCGTCGTATGGCATGGGATGAAGTTCCCTTGGACAATCCTCAGTGGTGTTTCAAGTATCCTCCTCGGTAATGAAAAATGGGAGGATCTCGACTGGAGTCTATGAAGTTGTTTTTGGAGTGATGAAAACATTATGAAAAGTAAATTCAAACTAGAGATAGTCCTCATACATGTTAATCATATTTCATGATATGTATATGCCTTGCACAGTCACTTGAATTAGTTATGTATACCAATGCTAGAAATTTATGTTATTATCACACTAGTTCTTCTTGTTCGAGCTATGTTGCATCTCTAGGAATTTCGATGCAGGGAAGGATGTCGATACCTTTGCATTGTACTTACATATCAGTGGTGGCTTCCACATTATCATGGCTAGTAGGAGTAACACCCAAATATAATGAAACTCCTTATCAAGGTCCTGCGTATCCAGGCTAGTAGGGGTGATTCGATTTTGAATTGGAATTGATGTGCTTGGTGGCACACATGGTTAACTATGGAAAAATATATGGAATATTGGGTGCGCTCGTACTTGGTTGTGGTGGATGGAAATTAATGTGGGAAATGACATGCAATTACTGCACATCGTTCTTACCCTACCTCAAGGTCACCACCTTCACTATATTGGATTTGTTTTGGTTTCTTTGGTTAGTATTGCCTCCGTTTTGCTTGGCCTTTGGAAGAATAGTGGTGCTCGTTATCTTTCGAGAATTCTCCTTACAGGTATGTTGGCTCTTATCTCTCCATTCATGAACTGTAACTTTTATCTGAATAAAATCATTATGATGGCTGTTAGATTTTTCTTACAGAGTGTGTTTACTTTCTGAAGATTACGGTGGATGTATGTGGGCATTATGGTTGTGCAAATTACATTTAAATGGGATTTGTTCCTGTTGGCATTTAAATGTTTCGAGCAGGGAAATTTATTTGGAATTACATTATGTTTGAAGTATGTGGTTGTGTTACACCCAGAATGAATGTTTCTTATTATGTTATGGTTGTTAGAAAATAATTATGGTGAATACATTCGGTTTTCCTCATTTCGTGTGATTAAATTTCGAAGGTTTTTCTTTGTGAAATAAAAAGAACATTTGGGTTTTTGTGGTTATTGCGTAATGCCACACCCTCTACCCAGTCCTTAGAAGATTTTTTGGCCCTTCATATTATCATTCCACTATTTGAAAATATATTGGAGACCTGTGTATTTTCCTTGCAGCTACCATGGGAGGTCTGTGGAAAGTTAATTGTGGAAAGAAATGGTTGTTTTGTTTTGAAAACCCCTTATTAATATTTCTCCCCTATGTTTTCCCATACCTCAGTTTTTTATCCAATATATGAAAAGTTAGTAAATTTGAACTCTGGTCTTGATATGTGTTATGATGGTGATCCGACAGTGGGAAATATTGGTTATATCCATGAATTCTTGGCTTGTTTGTTATTTATCTATGAGGTTTTGGTCGATTTTGAGGTTATATGGTTTTTAAAAAAGAACAATGACCACTAGTTTCACATTGAGGTTTCAAACCCAGTCTGTTTATGCAGCAAGTATTGGGTTTTTGATATAAATTTTATATAATGAAGGGTGTTGGCATAGGGGTAGACCCATGGTTCAATTCTACAACAGTGCACCAACAAAACCCTAACTATCGGCCCTTTCAGCAACACCTACGAAGCAGATGAAGTCTCACCCAAGGTAGAGGCAGGGGTGGTTGCGAGACTCAAGTGTCTGCAACCTTAGTTGGGACACATATCTGTGATTATGATACTTAATAGAGAACTTAGCACCGTCAGATCCTCAATATGAAATCAATACCTACTTCGTTGATAAAATAGAGCTTTGCAGCATTCACAGTGATCTAATGTAGTTAAGTACTTAGCACAAATAGATGGATCAGATCTAGCAGAAGCAAGCACTAAGCACATTCATAGAAGTCATATATAACATTCTTACACATCATTAGCACAAAGCATGAATAGATTTATCTATCTCTATCAAATCACTTAGCAAGAGAGTCATAAACACATTAAGACAAGCACATAGCATAACAACACAGTATTTATGTGGTTCACCCCCACCCTGGGGCTATGTCCACCAAATCTTCTTCTTTATTGTCTTCAGTCAATTGGTTACAAGAAAAGAGCCTCAAAAACCTTACTCCACACAGGACAGAAGATCTACGCAGCTCGCTAGATCATTCTTCCTTGTGTTACAGCACTAAGCCTTCCACAATCAGCTATAAGGACCTATACTTAGCTCTACAATTATCTTAGAGTCGTGCACAAAGAACTTACATACTCTACTTGCACTTAGCATACATTCACATTACATAGATGCACCACCCTTCTATCTAGCCTAAGAGTCTATTTATATATTACAAAATAGGCCTAAACATGGGTAAACCCATGGGCCAACATCCCATTCTCGTTACATATTCCCACATCCCAAAAAGGGGTCGATATCCCGCGATCTTTGCTTCGCCTTGTGCTCCTCCTTTGACAAGCTGTCAAAGTCCAAAAATAGGTCAAACTTGACCAGATATCAATAAAACCTGGTCAAGGACCAACAGGCCCCCAACACTCACATGTGACTCATCCCGAGTCACTCTGATGTAGGAAGTTCTGCTTCGAATGCTTCGAGCTTGGCTCAAACTACTTCGACTTGTTGTTGTGATACGTGCTCTTTTTCAGCAAATTCTTGAATTACTGCATCATTCATAGGTCCTTCCAGGCGATGTTCTACCGCAGTGCTAACCGGTTCCAGTTCTGCTCCTTGTTCTTCTACCTTTGTAAACAATTGATAGGCCTTGTCTTGTATCGATTGGAGTTTCTAAGTTATCTCCATAACTCTGCTCTGGATATTATGGATTTTTTGTTGGGCGGTTTGTTTCTCTTGAGATCTCTTCATTCTCTCTACACCTGAGAGAGACTTCATCTATGCCTGTAGTGTTTCTGCGTGCTTCTTCGCTTCCTAGAGTTGCGACTCTAATGCCTGCAACTCTGGGTTCTTGGTAAGTTTCTCATACGTCTAAGCACCGCGATCAGTGAATTGCTTGCATTCCAAGGTAAGGGCCTTCAGTCTGTCAACTGTGTTGTGGACAGTGGCTTCTCGTTGGTCCCTTACGTCCTGTGGATTCTTGGGCATAGTGCGTAGTTCTAAATCTGCAATGCGTTTTTGTAGTTGTTGGATCACTTCTTCAAGTTGCACTACTTGCTTCATGACTTGATCCTCTGCCTTTACTTCTATGACAATCACAGAGTGAAGCACTCTGTTGACCATTTATTTTACTTCGAGTTTCTTTGTGAGAAACTGTTCCTTGTCTTTTTGCGGTTGGGATTTTTCTTCGTCGAACTTTGCCTAGAGAGAAAGCTTCTCCTGTTCTGTAGTACTTTGTTGTTGTACAAGGACTCCTTGTACTTGTGTCAAAGCTTGGGTGGCTTACACAGTTTCTTCTTGTGCTCGTCGAAGGTGAGCTTCCATTGTATCATCTATTCGATGGAGTTGAGTTGGCTCATCTCCCAGTTCTGGTGTTCCTAATGGCAGAGGCGTATTGGAGACTGTGTGGCTAGACTATAGTGCTTGTTGTACACCTTGGAGCTCAATCTCAATTTTATTGTACATCACTTCCTGCTTAGCCTCTTTTTTCTCTGCTATCTCTAGCGAAGCATCATTCAGGGCCACTATAATGAAATCAAAGTCATCTAAGGTGAGGATAGTCTGCATTTTTGTCATAGAAGATTTCGTTTTCTTTCGGGAGGAAGGCTTTGGGGGGGAAACCTTCCTTTTATTCGAGGGGTACTCCTCATCTCTAGGTGGTGTAACCTCTCCTTTCCTCTATTCAACTTCAGCGCCATCTATCTCTTCTCCATCACCTCCTTGCTCTGGTGATATGGAAGTATTTTTCATGGATGCACTGTCTAAATCCTAAACCTCTTCAGTTTTCTTCGTCCTGCTAGGTCCGGGTGTATTCTACGCAGTTTATGGACTATCTATATCAGACATCTTTGCAGGGTCTGCTAGAATGAGGAGGTCCACTGACCAGTCCTTGGTGATCTCCTCCAAGTCCTCCTTTGTTAGCTTGTAATAGGACTGAAGTTGATGCTTGTGCTCATCAGCGTGCGCTCTGATGTAAATGAAATGGAGGTCCGCGCTGAATTTCATCAAAGGCCGGAACCTATGTAAAGTATTCGGAGTTATGTGAGGCGTGAACTGTATGGATATCTTCAACTGGTTATAGTATGCATGAAATATAGCATTGGACTGCCACTGTTTATTCATGTCGCTTGAATACCACAGTGTGTTGAACTTTGCAACCAATGGTTCAAAGGGATAGATGTCTGGGAAGGTCGCACCTTTCGGCATCTCCCAGGAAATGAAAGTGATCAAGATCAATAGCCATCTGAAGTGAAATACGTACCCTTGATCCTGGGCTTCTCTATAGTCAAGTTCTAATTGGTTCACCAGGTACTTCGCCTAATTCATTTGTAGGCCCTCTGCCCACTTCCTTGCAAGGTCGACTACAAAACCAGTCACTTGGGTGGGTCGATTCTTGTGTACTAACTTTCCTATGATCAATTGACAGGCGAGGCGCACTATGCCACTCTGGATAGAAGCTACCTTGTAGCCTTGTGTGCCCTTCTCGACATCATCGTAGGTGTCCTTGATCCTTTGAGCTAGAGAGTGATCCATTGTTTTTACGGGATAGAAATCCTATGGGTCAGGGCCTTGCATACTTAGCCCTATGATCTGATTTATCAATGTCAGATCCACTGTTATGCAACATTTTAACCATAGATAACCTCCATGGTAACAAGGCAACAACAATTTGACACATGCATTCACCTCCTGGTGTCATTCGAAGTGTGGAATCTTCATAACGTTCAATAGGGTGGATTGTGTGAGGTTATGGGTCTATGACTGAGGGACGATCTTCGAATTATTTCCCTTTGTTCTAGTCAGGTACTTATGCGGGGTGAGCATGTTGTAAACTTTCCTGTCGCCGAGGTTGAAGTCGTTAAACTTCAATGCTGCAATATTATCTTGGTTTGCATGAACTGCGCGTATCCCCTTCGGGAGGTACGCAATGACCAAGGCGTACTCAAAATCTCTAGGTACACTATCGTGGTTTACAGCACTGCTCAAAGGTGGTATATAAGTAGGTAATATGCTTGGAATCAACTTAGCATTCACGAGATCATCTGTGTTCTTAGTTCTCTTCTCATCTAATGATCGGGATGGTCCGGCTCGAGCAGTTGATGGAGAGGCTGGAAGTCATCTCATGGATGATTCTTGTACACCTGTGGATAATCCTCTCTCCGACATGACTCTTTCATTCATCAGGTCAATCAAAAATTCCTCAACAACTCTTTCTGCAGAGCTCAACTCGTTTGACATACATGCTCGGGGTTAACAATCTCAGGTTCGGGGGGGTAGCTTAGACACAGTAACGAGAGAGAGAGAGAAGAAGAATGATGATCACAATATAAACTCAACGTAGTCTGTGGGCTCAAATTCTCAATTGGAAAAAGTGTTTTCGGTGCGTGGCGCGGTGGGATAAATAGGTAACTCGACAACAGGTCGCTTGCAACGGGTATGAGGTCTTCATTAACTGGGTTTTGTCCATTATGGTGCACTCTCAACGGTCATATGGCAAGTTGGATGGCCA
>JASDQU010435992.1:55406-88753 GCA_032191745.1 Picea mariana
ATGTTATGAATCAAGGAAGTTTAAGGAGCATGAAAGGCACTATGCCACTCATGATTTGGAATTGGCATACATAGTGCATGCCTTGAGGAAGTGGAGGCACTACCTCATGGGGAAAAGGTTTGAGTAGAGGATAGAACATAATGGTCTGAAATATTTATTTGATCAGCCAACTCTAAATGCTAGGCAAAGTAGATGGTTAGAGTTTCTTAATGAATATGACATTGAGATAAATCATATCAAGGGGAAAGAGAACAAAGTGGCTGATGCACTCAGCAGAAGAGTGCATGAGTTGCATGGTACAGCCGTTAGCATGTACCAATCATATTTGAAAGATAGAATTTTGGAGGCTGCAAAATCAGATTTGCAATACAAGGAGTTAGTGTAAAAATTATAGTAAGGTATTTTGCAGCAGAAAATTGAAGACTATAATCTAGAAAATGATGAAATTCTCATATACAAGAGCGGAATTTATGTACCAAATTCATAGGAATTGAAAAATATGATATTGAGAGAAATGCATAATGCACCTTATGTTGGGCACCCAGGTTATCAGAAAACTATTGCAGTTGTCAAGAGCCAATATTATTGGCCAGGAATGAAGAAATAAGTTGTTGATTTTATTGCCAAATGTTTGGAATGTCAAAAGGTAAAGGCTGAGCATAGACACCCAGTTGGTTTGATACATACATTACCCATTCCTAAGTGGAAATGGGAATTTGTAACAATGGATTTCATCACCAAACATCTCTAAATTTGAGCCCATTTGAGGCACTTTATGGAAGAAAGTTTAACACATCGGTAAGATGGGACAACCCAGCAGATAGAGCAGTAGTTGGGCCATATTTACTCACGGAAATGGAGGAGAAAATGTTGAAAATAAAATAAAATTTAAAGGTTTCCCAAGATAGGTAGAAAAGTTGTGTTGATAAGGGCAGAACTCGCAGGTAATTTAAAGTGGGGGACCATGTATTCTTGAAAGTGAAGGCCAACGGAAGTTCCCTGAAGTTGGGAAATTGTTCAAAGTTGGAAGCTTGTTATTGTGGGTCGTTTGAAATCCTAGAGAGAATTGGGCATGTAGCATACATGCTTGCCTTGCCTACATCAATGACCATTCATAATGTATTTCATGTATCATTTCTTAAGAAATATATACCTGATATTAATCATGTTATTGATTGGAATGTGATTCAAGTGGAGCAAGAAGGTGCTTTCCAAGTACATCTGGTATGCATTCTAGACCAAAAATCAAATAGATTTGGAATCGATCCATAGGGATTGTAAAGGTCCAATGGACCTAGTACGGTCCTAAGGACGCTACTTGGGAGCATGAGGATGCAATGCAGGCAGAACACCCACATAGTTTTTAGGATTTTTGAAATTTTGGTTGTATATGTGTACATAATGCACTAAGGACAGTGCATAAATAAGGGGAGGGGATTGTGATACCCTAAGGTCGAACCCCAACTGTAAATGTAAATGAAAATGTACTTAAGTTGGTGAGTTGTTTGATATCATTTTTGTATGCACCTTCCATGGTATAGTGCGCACATGTACTGTGCACTAAAATGATGAAGTATGCACATTCCAAGATACCGCATGTAGCAAACTTAAGTGCACGCGATTTTGAGGCCAGAGAGTCTTTATGTATATGTTGTGTTTTATAGGTTGGTGAGCAAGTTAGTATAATCTAGGAGGATTATGTTTTGAATTAGGCCAGAGAGCCTGGATGTTAAAGGTTAGTGAGCCTATTTTTGTATATGTCTTATCATTAATATAAAATACATCATTGTGTGTAGACCGACCACGATAAAAGAGTATGGGGAACTAAAATCCACTAGTTAGGGAAAGGGTGGGTGATAAAAGTTAAGGAAAAGGGCTAAGCTAGGGAGCTTAAGCCAAAAAGGAATATTATATTAATATTCCTTAAAGTATAAATTATGGATAATTATTTTATCCTAAGTTCTAAGGAAGGGGACAAGTGGGCCAAAGTATCTCTCAACATGACAAGTGTCAAGTTGGGAACATGCATACATATAGTTTGTTCTTAGTTCATTTTCCTATCATTCCATCATCATTCATGCACTCATTCATTTGTCCTCCATGTTATAACCCTATAATTTATAGGATCAATTGTTGATTGTAATTTTGTTCCTTTAGTGTTTTTGACTTGCAGATATTGTTGCATTCTACAAAAGGAAAAGAAAAGAAATGAGAAAAACAAAAAAAGGACATAAAAGAAAAAGGATAAAGCCCCATGAATTGATAATGACTTGATCCATACAGTTTAAAAATGGCCAAGTCTTTTAAATTTAAGTATTTAGGATTAGTGAATAAGCTTGGCCATATTATCTAATCTTAGCCAAGTAATTTAGGATTAGTGAATAAATTTGACAAAACAGTCTAATCTTGGTCAAATAACCCCAGGGTAGAGTATTTTCTTAGCCCAATAGTTTAAGCTGGGCTAAAGGTGCAAAGGAGTAGGTTAGGACATAGGTTAGTTAGTTTCTCTTCAATAAAATGTGTAAGATGATCGATGAAAAATGCAGGATTTTGATGGTGAAATGTTTTTCTAACCCCATGGTGACAAAAGAAAGGAGGGTAGCGTGAAAAACAAATGAAAAGGTCATTAAGCCTAAGTTTGGCCTCATATATTGAAACACACCCCAGAGATTAAAGATCGGGCCTAGATCTACGACTAAGTGGTTGGCGCCCAGATCTACGGTTCTGATGAGTTTTCAGATCCCCCCCCCCAAAAAAAACCATTCAACCTTTAACAATCGAGGAGGGGGGGGGGTGTCTGAAAAGGTGATTAAAGTGTGTGCTCATATCTACGGCCATCCCATCAGCGTGCAAATGGATAGTCCACAAGAGATTCTGAACCCCCCGACCATTCTACATTTAACGGTGGGGGGGGGGGCACAACATGATGGTTAAAGAACGTGCTCGAAACAATGGTTGATCTATTTTTGCTCAGATCAATGGTCAGCAAGGGATCTCGGACCCCCCCAACTTTTCTACCTTTAATAGTGGGGGGTGGGGGGCGGAATGAAGCAGCGTCTGAGCGAGCCCCATCCCTACGTGGCATCATCTCATTGCATCTTACCTCCCCACTCCAAAAATTTGTTGCCTGCCATTTTTCCAACTCACCACCATCATCCCGAGATGTCACATCCCAAAACCATCTTTTGCAAGTTCCATGTCATGACCCCGTCGGCATGTCCCATCCATCTAACTGTTATGGGTCATATCTTATCGTTTAACTCCAATCACCATTCTGCACGTCAACCAGATACACACATCAAACGTCTTTCACCCTTCCCTCTCACACTCTAAAAGACCCGTTAACCATTTATTATTGGCCACATACCCGTTGTTCACTTGACCTATCCTTTTTTCTCCCAACGGACACCCCTTCACTAAATCCTAACCCTGCTTCGGCCATTCGCATTTCACTCACACTCCCTAGCTATCAAAGACTCATTTTTCTTCACCTCTACAACATCTCATCCTGCCATAGCTTTTGCCTACTAGCGTGTGTTCAGTGTGCAAGTACCGGTGGAAAACAATGGTGCCCAAAAGTAAAAAGTTAAATGTGGAGGAAAATCCTTTCCTCCCACCTCCTGTCGATCTCGATCGGATCCCATTAGCAGACAAAGACTATTTAATCTCAGAGAACAGGTCCTATTTCGACTTCGCCAAGTTACAATCATGGTTTAAAGACACCTTCATCAATCAGAGCGATGAAATTGGGCTCTGGCAGTCAAGTTTCCCTCTATATCTTTTTCCCCAAGTCTATCATTTTCCCGAATTCGCTCTCAAATTCCAAGTGCACTACCTCCCTGATCAGAGAGCCATAGTATCTTCGTCTAGAGAAACCCTTTTCCTTATTACACCCGAGGCCATCGATCAAATGATGCAGGTACCCAGAGTCGAACTTTGTTCTCCCCTCACAATTGAAATTCTGACAGAAATGTATCAGAACCTATCGCTTCCCCAAAGAGCACAAATCTTTGAGTTGTTCCTTCCACAAGATGCCCAATTCCCTAAGAAGAATCCTCTCTATCATTCTTCCATATTTTCTGAAAAGGGAAATTAGATTATCTCAATACTATGTTGTTTGCTCAGTTACTTCTCATATGAATGGGTGGATGAACCTATCCTGGGTTTCCTGTCCATTTTCTCTGTTGAAGAGAAAGTGGCCACCCAGTTTGATTACAGCATTTTTTGGCCGATAACCTGCATAAGCAACTGTCAAATTTCCCTACAGAAGGCATGTTCTGTTATTCTTCAATACTATTCTACATGTTTATGTTCTATCAAGCAGACAAATTTTCCTTTCTCATGCAGAAGATGGACAAAGACGAAAAACCACAAGCAGTAACTCTATGGACGTCGCTGCTCAGAAGAAACTCCACTGAGTTCAGTTTCAAACAATTCATCGAGTTGTTTTATCACCCAGTGGTAGGCATGCTCAGTGGAAGACCAAAATCGAGGATAAATGAGTAGATCCAAAGAGTTCTGCACCTTTCGGATCTCGCAAAAACTAGGGATTGGTTCCTATACCAGAATCACACGGAGATCAAAGTGTATGGGTGTGAACTAGCTCCATATAAACTGCCCAAGTATGTGCATGTCCATTAGATGACAAATTCATATGACATTCATTTTGTGTCTCTGGAGAAAAAATAGCAGATGAGGATTAAAGGGCAAATAGGACCATTTATCTTCAACAGTCGAGTTGTTGGGGAAGAGGCAGATAAACTATTAAAGGAAATGAAATTCAGCACCAGTTTCATTTGGCGTTATGATCCAAGTGCGATCATTGCAGAGATGAGATCCAAAAACAAAAGTTCACCTTATTCTCACACCCTCAAACCAAACATTGAAAAGTATGTGAACCAGACAGAGTGGGAGGCAAATACTCTGGTAGATATTGAACAGCAGGAAGCTCCTTCAGTTTCTTTTTCACAGACTACCACTCCATAGATACCAAAGGAAAAACGGACAAGAAAAGATACCTCTCCTTCAATCATTGAGGTATCAGTAGAATATTTTCAGGTATATAGCAAAAGACCCAAAACCACTCATGCTATTCACAAGTCTGGTGAGGAAGAGCCTTACTCTGCCAAAGAGTTTGAGGGAAAACATCAGGTGGCATCCACTCCTTCTTAACAGAAGAAAATGAATATATCTGTGACCACCCAAACTTCACAAGAATTTGTACCCCTGAGCATTTTCAAAAAATATGACATGATTAAAAAGAGGAACCAGATGCTGACCAACAGCACTTACACTCAGTTCTGGAAGCAAACCTCCACAGCACAACACAGACTGTTGTCAGCTTTTGACATAGAGAAAGTAAGAATGCATTTGGCATTTCTGCAAGCACAGGTGCCTAGACCTAAGGAGATCACTAACTACAAAAGGTCAACTATTGTTTTTGACACCAAACAAGTTCATCCAGCTGATCATATGGATTTGCACAGACAGATTGGAGAAATGGTTTTCTCCACATTGGCACATTCTTCCTCTACATCAGCAAAGTTACAAGTATCTCTAAACAATGTTCAGACCCAATTGAAGTTGGAAAATATATCCTCTTTTGCAGAGGATAACAGAATAAAATCCTTAGAGGAGTTGGTGCTGAAGATTGGGTATAATCCCTCAAATGTAAAAGAAGCATAGGAGATGATAAAGAAAAACAATGTTGACATTGCATATCTAATAAAACAGCTAAAATTGCCACCAACAGAGGATTCACAAGCTAAAGAAATAGCTGAGGCAGAAGATGAGAAAGAGGAATGGTTGAAGCTAATCATGCAGTAGAACACACAGATAAAGGAAATGGAGGCAGAATTGGAAAGGTTATTAAAAGAGAAGGAGCAATCAACTCCGATGGAAGTTATTCCATTGAGTGCAGTTCCCCTAGAATAAGTCAGTACAGCAGTTGTGTCAACGACCACTACAGTAGAAATTCCATCGGCAACTCCATTGACAGCATTGGAAAAGACTGTGGATCTAGCAAAGTCCATGGAGGAGATGACTCTGCAAGGAACAGAGATCAATAGGTTAAAAATGGAGGTTGAAAGTATCCAGGAACTCAAGTCTTCCTTCCAAACAAGATACAATGTTGAGAGACAAGCATCAGAGAATATTAAGAAGGAAATACAGTAGCTCTAGAAAAAAACAGTGGCAAGAAAGACATTAGCAGAGGCTAAGGAAAATATCTGGACAGACATCTCCAATTCCATAAACGAGATTTGACCCATGGTGCAAATCATGTTTGAACAACATGATCTGGTGCTAAAGAGAAGGCGGGACATTGACAGAATAAGAAGAGAACTGGATGAAATGCCCTTGGCAGCTAACGAGATCATCAAGTTTCTGAATTCAAAAACCAAGGAAGAGCTTGAAGAACTGAAAGTTGAAGACAGAACAGAGACTATCCTCAAAGTAAAAAGAGTGTTGACTAAAAGAGGATTAATGTTGCAGTTGGAGGAGAAAGCTTAGAACATGGACATTGGAGTTCAGAGATTTTTTAACAAACTTGAAGCCCTACAGAAAAAGGGCCTTCCTGGCCTACTTGTCCTAAATGATAAATTGATGAATTTATCTGATTATAAGCAAAAGATTGCCGCCATGGCCAAAGACAGTTCCAGTTTTTCAGGGATACAGTGCAACATCATGGGCAAAGCGTTCTTGGAGACTTTGAATCCTGACCTTAGCATACAGCACGAAATCAAGTACATTTTCCTCACCAAGCTGAATTTCTCTAAGTACACCGAGATGGATGAAATCTATCGCCGGCTATTGAAAGTTGTCATCCCAAGCACACAAAGATGGGATGAGTTGTGCAAATTGATTGAGTAAAGGTAAAGGTCTCATCCAACTCAACGTCCAGCGCAATCAAAGTCATTTGAATGACTCACCAATGGTCTCCCCCAAAATTAGCATGAGAGATTCAACACATCATCATCAGTTACTACATTTCTACATCTTGTTATCTAGTTAGTTAGACTCAGAGTCTGCCACGTCCTGATCATTAATGATAGGGTCGTTTGTAACTTTGATTATAAATATTTCAAACTTAGAAGTATTGAGGGTTGATCTTTATGCCCAAGCAAGTTGTAATCGTTGTTATTTTTATCAAGAGGTTATTCCAGTAATACAAAGAGACGTTTCACAGGATTCCTACGTGTTAGTTGTTGGTGAAGTTTCCTTTGTCTTCGTAAAAAAAAATTTCTTTCTCAGTTATCATATTGTTGTTCTAATCTAATATTTAAAGGAAGTTAAAGTTGCAGAATTTTCCATTGTGTACTCTACTCTTAATCTTTTATAGATTCAAATGTTTTCCTTTTGATGTTATAACAAAGAAAATCTTAAATGATTTTTTGTTCTCACTGATACCTCACCTTTTTCAGCAATACATCATTTTATTCCTAAAGGATCCAACAGTTGCACTATATCTCCCTGTAAAATGAATCTTCTAAACACTTTCCTTTGACCTCTATTTTATAAAACAGACCCCATATCCCAATGGAAGCGTAAGTGACATTAAGCCATTTTATTAAAAAACAATACAAACAACTCGGGTCTATTTTTTTAACTAGCCTCAGATCTGAAAATCCAAACAAATCTAAATCTTATAGAGAGATCCCTCTCTGAAACTGGTAGGGATAGCTCCCAGTTTTGAAGTGGTTGGTTAAGGTTACCTCTAATAAATGTCTTCTTGACTCACAACAACCTCTAGGAATTTACAGAGTGATAACACTCTGTACCTTTCTGTTACCATCATTGTACCTATACCCATACCATATCTGTACCCATACTTGTATATGTACATGGTTAGCTTGGGAGTTGGACTGAAGAAGCGGGTTGTCATGCCCGTGGGATACTGAAGAGGTGGTTTGTCAGGCCCATGAGAAATTTCACTCTGGGATAGAGAATTGTTGGGAATTGATTTCTTGAAGGTGCTAAAATATAGCTACATGGATTTGAGACTTCCTGTCATGCTTGTTATTGAAGCCCTGGAAAGGAAGTGGGGCAACCGAAGGACTGTTGAGCAGAGAAGGGGCACAGTTCCTTGGGTGGGACAGGCATGTGGGGAATGAGGGAGTGTAGGTTGATAGTTTGAGTGGCACCTATGATGGTGTCTTTCCCATTGACTGAGATACATCAGCCTGGTTAGGAAATCCCTTTACCCGAGTGGAGTTTAGTCCCAGCTCGGGGGTGACCCATTGTTGAGAGTGATGAGCAGCGTGGTCTAAGGATGGGAGGTTTGTAGAAGGTCTACACACATTTGGTGATATTTTTACCAATATAAGTGTATATTTTGTGTTAAATTATATGCTCCATTATTATGTATGCGTTTATGTTTATGGGTTTTTCCTGTGTGTGGTTTATACATGTTTTTATATTTATGAGTAATGCATGTCTATGTTGATGTATATGTTTACTATTATTTCTGTATGAATTTGTGCATTTATAGAATGCATTTGTTTGTTTTAAGTTTTATATATAAAGTTCTACAAGATTTTATGTGTGTATATGTTTTAATTTGCATACAGTTCAAAAAATTTACATGGCATAGCCCAATTGGATGTTGGGGATGTTACATTGAGTCTTCTCTTCAAAAGTTTGTTATAAAAAGTGCACTTATTTGGTTCCTTACACCACTGCTTGGCCAACTTGTGTAATTTCTTGTTCTTGTGTTGAAGCTTAAAATTATGTTCCTTTAATCGGTCATTTTTTGCCTTAACATGTTTATCTAGAACAACATACTTCTAAAGGCATTCCTTCAATCTTTTTATTTTCCTATTTATTTTCTTCAACTTAGCATATGGAGAGTGTTAAGGAAAGATATGAAATGATCTTACTCAATCATTTTCAAATTCTGCTTGGCTAAATCAAAATAGACGAGAATATAACCCTATGTTTATATCCATCAAAAATAAAATCATAACTCACAAGTATTGATTACAAGTGCTTAGGCTAGTCTTTTTCACAATTAAAATCTTGCTGGAAAATTCATTTTAATGTGATTTTCTGAATATAACAATTGTTGAAATAAATGTAGAGATAGAAGTAAAGACACCAAGATGATAATCAAGACAGATGAGACATAAAGCAGTCCTTTATTTCATTCCAATTCATCAAAGAGTCATTCTCTTTACAAAATTTCATACATAAATTTCGGACCAAAGTCAAACTTAGACATCCCTGATGGAACATACAAAAGGACCTCTGACAGAAAATCAAAAACTGAACTCTAAAAGATGGATCATCTTGCCACAGATTGTTGACCACTCGACTCTGCACAATAGCCTTTGTCAGTCATGAAAACTAATTCACAAATAGACAAGTCTACACAGACTATCAAAGATAGATCAACACCTCTGAAAAACAAGTGTATGAATGATGTAATTCAACCCTGAATCTTGTTGTATACAATAAGACCCTGCTATCATAAAAAAGAATTACGCTTGTGATAAATTAATGAATGAATGGAAACTGAACTATCTCAACATAAACTCAAAGATCAAACCTTAGTATGATTCTCCTTCTATCCTCCGCTTGTTCCTCCCCTTCCTTTTGCCTTTAAGAAAATTAGAATTGGTTGAAGTAGTTGAACTACCTCATTAGTTAAGTTAATTAAAAACTGAACCAAATTTTTAGTTAAGGGGGGGAAAGTAATAAATCATAATAAGGGTTTTAAATAAATAATAACTAGTAGGTGGGACCCCTTGTGACTCCCTTTAGCTCTTAACAATCATAACATAACTAGTTAATTAAGAAAAACACCCCTCCTTGTGACTCCCATCATCACATTCACATTTGAAAATTTATCTCATTAATATTTGAAATTATTTTCAAAAAATATATTACTCATATATCCAAAGAAAACATTTTTTCCAAAACTTCTGAAGTCAACTGTCATCAACAATAAATAAAATAAAACTCAAAAACCATATTTTCCACTCCAAGATGCAATCTTTCCTTGATTTTTGTTGTCACCCTTTGATTTCTCTGAATTTTCCTTTGGTTGCATTGAGCCTTTAGGCCTAATCTCACTGATCACGGGAGAACAATCGTCCCTCAAATGCATCTAGGAAGACACGGATTTATCAGAGCCATTAGAGGGTGAGGAAGGGGCAGTAGTGGCTTTTCCTTTTCCAAGGGCATGGTGGGCCTTGGTTTTCAACCTTTTGCTAGCATGAGAGGATTGAACTGGTGAGTGGACAGGTGTAGCTTGGACAATCTGGTTAATAGGCGTGGTAGTAGGTAAGGACAAATTGAGCTAGCCATGATGTTGGGAGACTCTCGGGTGGACAATCTCTTGACATCCGTCATTTTCGGGAACCTAGGTTTGCAATGAGACATGAGGGGGCACATGAATACTAGGGGCTTGTGGTGCTTGGAAAGGAGGCCTTTTAGGCCTAGGTTGGACCACTCCTTGCCCAATCCAATTGAAAAATCTGGCCTGAAACAACAGGCCTAACTATTGTGAGTCAGCGTCAAAGTGTATGGAGAATCTTGGCCTTCTTGGGCCTATGTTACAATTAACTCTCCCTCGGTTGCCTATGCCATGGCTACCTCGGCTAAAGAAGCTCATTCCTACATGCATGATTGATTAGAAAATATTCCTTTACAACCATGCATGACAACTCCTTAAAAATATGAAATAGACTTTGGCTCAACAACATATCAGACTCATGCAATCCAATCCATATAAATTGTTTAACTATTGTTAATGAGCAGGGGGTGAACAAAAGGTCCTTGGATATGCGAGGGGTTTGTATTGAGTGAAACATGATATAATGAGGGGGAAAAGAAACATGGTTACTTCTCAAAGACAACACACAATCAACTGTAATGCAAACCAAAGAAAATATCATTGTGATCCAACCAAGAAATTACGACTTCAAACTACTTCAATACAGAATTCTTCTTGACTGTAATTAAATTTTAGAACAGGGAGTGAAAAATGAGTGTGGGAAGGCGATGGGGTTGTAATTAGTGAAAAGAGAAATAATGGTAGAGAAAGAGAGTGGATATTGTTCATAAAACTAATTAAGTAATCCATAAAACCATTATGTAAAAGGAAATAACACCAACCAAATAATCATTGTGATCAAATGATCAGATATTGTGTAAAATATTCAATTGATTTTGTACATTAACCTGCTCACTGTTTGTAATCAAATATTTAACACAATGTCATCAAAACAAGACAATATGCATTCCACAACAACTTTTAGAGGAGCTTTGTTTCTTCTCATTTATCCATTTAATATCTTAAAACAATTCCCAAAATGAATAAACAGTCACTTATTTCCACTCTGTTCAGCATCAAAATCAACCACCTTCCATCAACACAGACATAAAAGCATGCCTGATTTAATCTTTCAAATCCATCTAACAATCAAATTGTAATGAGACCATACTACCACTGCACCCATTCCTATCTCTGTTAAGATGTATGATATTCATTAAACATACATAATATATAGTCAAACACAATGACCCATATTTTAATTGCAAACATCTTGACTTGCCATTAAACACACAAACAACAATCACCATTTCCATTCATACGACACTGTGGGGTACACAGACCACTCAACAAAATGTGAGATCATTTCTATGACTAACATGACTAACTAATTTGAGTATGAAAATACACAATGTTGGGCTATCAATCCAATACAACGAGGCAACAATAGTATGCCTGATATCATCTCACAAACTGATATAAACAAAACCATATTGTTTAAAAACCTGTGACCCTCTCTGAAGGCGCAATCAAAATAATACCCATAACATATGCAATGGTTGACCATGCCATGATTACCATGATTGCAATAGTCCCATTCGACAATTTAAACACCAGTCACAGCAATCATTAACTCAAATTTTCATGTTGTAGGAATGCCACACATACCCACGCATCACGCATGAAGCAATGACGTGACTTAATCAATTAAAAAAATAGTGTTGGGTTGTCAATTCAATAATCACAATGTAAAAGACAACAACTGTGTATTCAATTTAACTAATCATCCAATTAACCATGTTGATCTTATCCATTTGATTATAATAACAAATGCAGTGACTAGATACTAAAACCAACACCATTGTCAACATAATCAACGGGGCAAGCTAGTAATTAAACTATGTCGACAATACACCACCAATCCATAACAACCAACAATATACCCGATAGGCCGTAATGATCCCCTCTATCAACACTCGGGCTTGAGAAATCAAGGGTTTTCTCTATGGACCAACACAGGGAGACTAGAGTCGACTCCTCTCATCGATGAAAACCTCTGAGACCAATGGTGCACACATAGGGTATACCACAATTGACTTCGCGGACAGGGTGACAATTCTCGTGATAGGAGAGACTATGAACAGAGGAGAAACACTCCATTTTGGCCTTGTAACAATACTTAGCACACGCAGGGTATAACCCTTGTGGCTCTCCCAGCCAACCAACTAACAATGTTGAGATGAAATAGAGCTTAGAAGAAGAAATATAACCCACTGCGCAACCCTTAGTAGCATGAACAACCCATACCCAAGCGAAACAATGAATAGTGACACAAGGCGTTTCAAACCTAGTAAACCACATAACAACACACGACTGGGTATGGTGATAATAAAGTGTGGAGACGGCCAGCCAATATGGACCGAATAAAAACCCTTCAACCAAAACCAATAATAATGACAGAGGGCCTTCATGGCTTCTAACACTCAGAATGATCAATAAAATTGTGACTTCAAACATTATTGCAATGAGACCACACCAACGATTTATTCCAGAAAAATATCACAAATCTACACAGTTTCCAGACTTAAAGAAAGCATAGACCCATACATTCTGAGACAATATCTATTTCATAACTAGAGCATATTCATGGATGGCGAAAAGGCATGCCTATAACCAAAATCACCTTAAAACATGAGTTGGTTGAGCGGTTCTTCCTCTACTTGAAAGTCGGAGCCTAACCACAGCAAACATAGTTGAACAATAGCCCAACTAGGGTGGTGTACAATGGAAGGAGTAAGGGTGACGTGCAGTAAATGCATGTCGCCTCCACCCCCCGGTCATTCAATTCCTCAGTACATGTCATCCCATTAATCCATTAACCATTCAATTAAACCATGCATTGGAATTAGCATCTATCACTTGTCAAACATGCCACCCACATCATATATTACCATTTCCAACTATACGATAATGCATATTAACCATGTCTTTGTATAACTCAATAAATCACATAGCTATTAAATTGTTAGCTAGGATTATCAACGATCATTCCAATTTCAATGCATGTAGAGTAGTATATTAGCATAGTCTAGTTCCTTCCTTTTTCATTTTGTTACATTGCTTTTATCTCTTTCCCACTTCTCTTATATATTATTACTAACATGTCTCTTGTGCAGGTGTCCCAGTAATGGATCCAAGAACAGATAGCAATGATAACAATGGATAACATAGGTTGTTGTAACATAAAATTTGAGCCTAAAGCAGCAGAAAAAACACATAACATACCTTATCCATCATCCAATTGTTGCAATTAGAACCAACACATAATAGGTCTTATCCATCGCCAATAAAACCAAGATTTCATCAACCATGTAAGCAGTGTCGAACAGTAGCATAAACATGAAATAAGAACTATATATGATCTCCCAATCTACAAGGCGATCCCACCTACTAGTATTATTTATCTTGTTAGCTTATAATAATAGGCTTTAGCAATACTTTGCGGAAAAAACCTCGTTGCGATTTTAATCATAAACAAAGAGTAAATAACAGAACTTGAGGATGTTGCTTGCTTAATGAATGTGTCTTTTGTCATACAATCATCATGAATTTCGAATGCAAAGGGATCATATTCAACTTGCTAGATAGATTGGATATTACATGGATTTGAGGGTAGAGAATCCTTAGGATATTAGGATTTATTCCTCACCTTCTTGGAAACATTAAAAACATTAGATGTGTCTCTTATGTCTCCTTGGTTAATCTCTAAATCAATGAATTTTTTATTAGTTAAACTCTGTTGAGAAACAAGAAGTAAGTTATGGTCAATCTGTGGTTGATTTTTCTTCGCCTTGCTTATTATGATTCTTCGAGCAATTGATGGTATTAATGGAGTTTATGTTTTTGGAGTAATCTCCATGATTTACCACTTTCATGTCCTCTTCTCATGTGATATGAATCCCTCAAATTTATGAGATTCGAGTTCTTCATCATGACTATGATGAATACTTTATTCTTCTTGATTTTCTCTAACAATTGCATCATGATGTGGATTGAACCCATTCTAGTTTAAGAATTTGATCCAATTATCATTTCTAAGATTCAATTATTTTTCAATCAATATTTTGATGAGACCATAGTGATAGAGGATTCCATAAGGGTTTCTAGGGTTTCACTGAAATTGCCTAGAAATTTTGCACAAACTCTTCCACGAGTAGTAACGAAAATTCAACTAGAGGTTTGATTCAAAATGGAGTGACAGTCTGATGTGGTATAAAAATGTAATTGCATACCTTCCTTCACATGTCAGATACTTTTGGAGATTAAATAGGAGACTTCTCCATTCCTCTTTAATCCATGAATGAGGCACCTCTTTGGTCCATTCAGCATTCTAATGCTCAGAATTGAGAAATCAGATGCATGCATGTTTCTCTATTGGTTTATTTTTAAACCACTTCTCTACTTCCTGAGACAACCCAGTGGCTTGGGCCATTGTCTTCTTTGATTCCCTCATTATCAGATCACCAATGTGTGTTACTTTTCCATCGAAACCCTGTGCAAATTTTAATGCAATATGATCGTCTAACCCTGAAATTTGGCAAAGAAAGAGTATCATGTTGTGGTTGTAAACATATTTTTGCATGTGTTATACTAAGGGAACCCTTTCAACACTATAATGGATGTAGGATCATGTCATTCACCCCCATACTTCCTCATGCTTCTTTCACAAAATCAATGAGTGTTTATGAGCAGAGAGATGGCTATATTACTTCAAATCTTCACAACCAGTTAGTTGGGTAAATGTAAAATAAAGAATGGTCATAAGAAAATGATTTCAAAATCGAGAGCAGAGGAGTCTCATATCGAATCCTTGCAGTGATTTGATTGAGTGGAAAAAATAAAATTAAAGGGGTGAGTATTACATGAAATTGTGTTAATGTGTCAATGGACAATTTGAAACTTAGTGGTTAATACTGAGGTTATAAGGGAATGATAGTGGATATTGGTAGGTTTATGATATCGAATGTATGAAATAACGTAAGATGGAATCGAATAGAATTACTATAAAATGTGGTAGATAGGATAGGATTAGTTATAGGATATGATCATAGGATGGGATAACAAGCTTAGAGTGTTTTTTTTATAATAAATTTCCTTTATTTCAATAGATTAGAAGAATTGGAAAAATATTTACCTCAAGTTACCATAGTTTGCATGAAGCTTGATACTTACATAAATGAGCTTTGAATTTGAGCCATTTGCGGGAGAATTGGAGCTTTGAAGACCACTGGAAAAGTAATCATACCAAAAAATATGAATGTTGTTGTTGAAGAGTGTTGATGTTGCTAAAGGATCTAATGAAGATGATGTTAGTGTTGTTGATGAAGATGATGTTGGTGTTGTTGAAGAATCTGAATATGATGTTGATGCTAAATTGTTGATACTGGAAATTATCATGGCTTATTTGGTGTTGATTCAGCTCAAGTACCTTGCCACTGCATTATGCGTTGATCAGAACTTTGACCTTCCTCATGTGCTTACCTGGTGGAATTTCAACCCCGGATGATAGATGAATGAGCTTCTAGTGCTGATTTGGAACCATATTGAATTCACAATATAGTCCTGGGATGCGCGCACCATATAAAACTACAAATCTACTACAAAAAAATAATTGTAACTATTTACAGAAATTCTAGTAATTTTTATTAGATCATCTTTAAAACAAGCCAGTACATTCTTTATCATGCATTTTCTAAAAATTTCACCTACATAACACTCAATTTATCATATTCTCCTCAAAACCCATATCTCGGAATTCCTTAATTCAGACTCATCTACCTGCAAATGACATGCAAAAATCGTCCCTAGAAATAGTCTGCTATAGGAAATTTGGTTCCTACTACACTTTACGGGGGAGTTTTGGTAGCTATAGAAAATCTAAAAAAAACTGCATAATTTCTCTAAAACATATTCATAATGAAAAGCAAGCTATGATCTTGTGCAACTATCCTCTGTATTTGTTTGAAAGAAACTTTAATGCTGAGGCAAAAATCAAATTCTAGAATACTGAAATGCTTGAAATTATATAGTTCCAATTTACCTCTCTGTTGTCATGATGGTCTGAAAATGATGAGAAGAAGATGAGTGTTGAATGCTTGGATTCTTGGGCCAAAAAGAGTATGTTGAAGACTCTCTAAAGGAGATCTAAATCTGCATCTGGAACCACAGAAGGACACTGATAATTCAATGCTCTCTATCCCCCACACTGAGTATGATGCATGTCCTCATGCATCCTTCTGAAATTTGATATTTTATTTTAGATATAAAAACTCTATTTTGTTGAAATTTATCAAATGTATCAAATAAAAAATATTGTTGGAACCGATTCCAAATAAAAACCATGAATATTGCTATAGGGGACTAGAAATTCTACTAAAGGGAAAGATATTGCAACAAGAATGACATCCCCTTTTTATTTGCAAAATGTGGAAAAGGTTGCAAATGTTGATACCATTAAACCATATAGTCTTCAACAAAAAATGAATCCATGGTACAATTCTTACCATGCAAATGGATGTGCTGACATTGAGCATGGAAAGAAATCATTGGATTACTTGCCATTAATGTATGTCGTTAACCAATGTGAGATCACTCGCCATTGATGTCAATGAAAATCAAGGTACCTTAATGCATCATGTCAGGTGTGAATGAATGTGTTGAAGTTGAATAACCTGCAGGATCTTATAGTTAGGAGGCATTAATGCATCCCCACTACTATCAACAAATAAACCTATCATTGAGGTATACAAGTTCCAAGGTATTATAAACATCTATTGATCTTAATCCCAGATAGAGTGTTCAAGTCAATGGGACAAGACCTACTAGAAGGAAGGCCTTAAGGGATCCCACATCATCCAGTAAGAGAATAGATTAAAAATGATTGGAAGAACCAAAATATAAGATTGAACCAATATGTAGAACTTATTAAGAATTTTACCTGCTAGTTGCATGTTTTTCAAGCAAAACTCGTGTCCAGTTGCTCCAATAAACTGGTTTTAACAACTGGACTTATTTTTGTCATTAATGTTTTGTTTATTCATTTATTCTTATACCTTATCCTACTTTCTTGAAAAAAAAATCTCTTTCAACTATAGGAATACTTCCAATGGATCCATGTGCATAACAGGATTATAAATAAACTCATATTCAGTTTTGAAAGATATACTTTGATAGATACCAGAATATGAGAAACTGGCTTCTTTGATTGATATGATGTCAAGAATTACTAAAGAGTGAAGGGATTTTGTGAACTGATAGGTGCATAAAACCATTATTCAATGTATCTGTGATGCCCCTAGTCCACTTGTTCATTAACACCGCTTTGTATGTCCTCCTTTGTCATGCCATGCAAATCTTCTACTATTTGTTGATTGGTCTCTTGAATGCATAAAGGATATGATGATAGGCATGGTAAAAATTCATTGATCTCAGGTTTTAATGTATGTTCTCCATCATATGTTTCCCATGGTTGGTGTAACGTCCCCCAGCTCATCTGAGTGGCATTACGGTGCGGAATACTCTTAAAATGAAATTTATGTTAACTAAATTAATTCATTTACAATTAGTTGATTTCCTATAGCTTACAGCTATGAATTAAAATAGATTTAGTTGTTGTCTAATACCATAAAATAGATGCATCTACAACATGCTAATAATCAACATGAAATGCAGTTAAACAACTCATTACAGTAGCATATAAACCACTTCCAAATACACAGAGTCTATGCAAAACAATTAAACACATGATTTAACATAACAGCAAGATAAAACACTTATATTTTCACAACAATTGTGCAACCAGCTGCTTGGGACAGACGTTCCACCCAACCATAGACTGATTTTTCCAAATATCAATAGCCAGTCACCCCTGAGTTGAGGCTAGCAATCCATAAAAGAGGGTGGTCTCTCACAGTCCACTCACAACTCATAAAACTCTCAACCCAATTGATATTCTCTTACGGCTATCCCAGTTTTCCACCAGCTCTCTTCCTCTTGACCTATCCAACCCAAGGAATGTACCCCTCCATTGATCCCAATCCCTTGAGGGTCCCATTCATTTATTAGTGTCTCTCTAGCACAGGAAACTAGTAATCTCTCAGTTGGGAACTCAAGAGAAACTGTTGCTAGGAAAAATATCAGCAAACCAATAGAAAACACTTGTTGTTTTAGTGCAACTCACCCAGGAGTTCACTCTTTAGGCTTGACAACCTATATATTTGGTTTTCCAGCTCAAATTTTCTCCAATTAAGCTCCAACTTTCTCTAGAATTTTCCCTCCATGGTTGCATCAGCTTCAAGCTTTGTTTCTTTCTCTCTACTTGTTTCCCATGCACAAACTTGACTCACTAAAAATTGTTTTCCAACCCATATGAATTTTCTCTCTTTGCCTTTCCTTTCTTGACTCACACTCTTCCCTAAGCTTATTGTACTCAACCTCCATGTGCCCAATAACTTTGGGATGTGACCACTCACACCCACCCTATTACATATATTCAATGATTGGCTTTTGGAACACTTAATCAGAAATGGGAAGGTTCATAAACAAATAGAAAATTTAGGAAAATGGGTTAAATTAATATACATGGGTATTTCCCCCTTGGACTCCTCTTGTACATTATCCTAGACACTCCCCCCTCTTGTGGATTAATTTAGCCTCCATCTCTTGTCCATGTCCCCTTAGAAGCTAGCATCACATTTTTATTAATAAAACAAGGAAATACAATTTGCATATTAGATTGCTTGGTCGTAGCCACATATTATGTATACATAAGCATTAATTAAACTAGATATTATAGTGGGGATGTTACATTCCCCCTCCCCTATTATGCATCGTCCTCGGTGCACTCTATGCTGATATATATATACAAATTACATCGCAATACTTAGAAAATAACAACGACTCCAACCAAAATCTCATGTTCATTTCAACTCGCTGACCCAAGGAATGCTCCATTCGTTTATCAGGGATAACCCAAGGGATGTACCATCCATTTATTAAGGCTAACCCAAGGAATGATCGATTATTTTATCAAGGTCCCCAACGCAATTGGCTAGGACTCTGAGATGTGCTTCCAAAATTTTAGCTGCTCAAAATGGGGTCTTGCATTATGTTTTCTTCAAAACTGTCAAAAATTGTGGGTACTCTGCCTGCATGTTTTCTTCATGCTCCCATGTATCATCTTCGGGACCATAGCAATTCCATTCAACCTTTACCATCCCTATGGATTTTTTTCTGAGAACTCTGACTTTCTGGTCCAACATGCATACTTGTTCAACCCAAAAATCCCCTTCATGCTCCACCTGGATCACATTCCAATCAATTGTGTGGTTAGGATTAGGCACGTGTTTATTTAACAATGACACATGAAATACATTATGCACTCTTATGGATGCAAGTAAAGCTAACATGTATGCAACTGGCCCTATCTTTTCTAATATTTTAAAAGGCCCACAATATCGCTGCCAACTTCGAGCAACTTCCTAATCTTATAGAACTTCTCTTTGCCTTTACTTTTAAGAACACATGTTCTCCCACTTTAAAATATATGAAAAAATTGTTCATGTCTACGTAAATTTTCTGCCTATCCTGGGCATCCTTTAAATTATGCTTTATCTTTTCCATTTTCTCTTCCATTTCCTTTAACAATTATGGCCCAACAACTGCTCTTTCTGTTGGGTTATCCCAACTCTCTGGTGTGTTACATTTTCCGCCATACAATTCTTCAAACGGACTCATCTTCAATGAGGCCCGATACCCATTATTGTAGGAAAATTCAACTAAATATATATAATCTTCCCACTTTGATGGTTTATCCATCACATACATTCTAAGCATGTCCTCAATTATTCGGTTAGTTCTTTACATTTGTCCACCCGACTCTAGATGATATGTTGTACTAAGATTTAAATTTTTTCCAAATCCCTTGAACAAACCCTTCCAAAAATTGGAAGTAAACTTTGGATATTTTTCTGAAACTATTGTCTTAGGCACTCCATGTAGTCGAGCAACTTCTTTCAAATAAATTTATGCGTTATTCATTGCCTTGTGTGTCTTTACTAGAATAAAATGTGTTTCCTTAGTCAATGTATCCACCACCACCATGATGGAATCATGCTGCTTCAATGTTCTGGGAAGCTTAGTAATAAAATAAACCATGAAAACTTCCCACTTCCATTCTGGAATGGGAAATGGTTGTAGCAAACTTGTTGGGTGTCTATGTTATGTCTTTACTTTTTGGCATTCTAGACATTTGGCTATGTAATTATCCACTTCTTTCTTCATTCTTGGCCAAAAATATTTGTTTCTTACTGCTGCAATTGTCTTCTGATATCTAGCGTTCCCTACATATGTCACATTATGCATCTCCTTCAGCACTGCATTTTTTATTTCACTGGAGTTCGGCACATACACCTTACCCTTGTACATGATAATTCCATCTTCTTTCATCTCATAATAATTAATTTTCTGCTGAAAATTACCTTGTTGTAATGTCTCTTTTATTTTCACATGGTTTTGATCTGAATTTGTCGTTGCAATAATTTTGTCTTTTAGATTTGTCATATACATGTTAATGGATGCAATATGCACTTCATGAGCTCGCCTGCTGAGTGCATAAGCCACTTGCTTTTATTTTCCCTTTATATGCTTAATTTCAAAGTCATATTCACTCAAAAATTCCAGCCATCTAGTTTTCCTAGAATTTAGTGTTGGTTGTCCAAACAAATGCTTCAAACTACAGTGGTGTGTCCTTAGCTCAAATTTCTTACCCATAAGGTAATTCCTCCACATTTTCAATGCATGTATAATTGCTTATAACTCCAAGTCATGTGTAGCATAATTCCTCTCATGCTCTTTTAATTTTATGGACTCATAGCATACCACATGGTCCCTTTGACTCAGAAATCCACTGAGTCCTTCCTTGCATGCATCAATGCACACTACAAAATCTTCATTTGGATCTACAATCTTTAATATTGGTGCACTTGTCAATATTCTCTTCAACTTTTGAAGACTCTCTTCACACTTGGAAGTCCATTCAAATTTCACTCCCTTCTTTTGCAAAGAAGTGATTGGAGTTGGAATCTTTGAAAAACCTTTTATGGATCTTCGGTAATAACCGAAAATACCCATGAATGATCTAACCTCGGTCACATTCTTTGGTGTTGGACATACTTTAATGGCCTCTACCATTTCAGGATCCACTGCTATCCATGTTGTTGATATTATATGCCCCAAGTAGTGAATCTTATTTTGATAAAAATACACATTTACTTAGCTTAGAATACAATCTATGCTCTCTTAAAACTTGCAATACCATTCTTAAATGTTTCTCATGTTCCTGTTTTGATTTAGAGTAGACAGGGATATCATCTAAGAACACAATTACAAACTTGTCCAGGTACTCCCTGAACACTCCATTCATCAGGAACATAAAAACTGTTGGGGCATTTGATATCCCAAATGGCACTACCATGAATTCATAATACCCATATCTTGTTCTGAATGTTGTCATGAATGATAGACTGATCTCAAGTCAATCTTTGAAAATATTCTTGCACTTTTCAACTTATCAAACAAATAATAAATTCTTGGAAAAGGATACTTATTATTACTGGTAACCTTATTAAGTTGTCTAAAATCAATACACAACCTTAAGGTTCCATCCTTATTCTTCACAAAAAGAATTGGGGCTCCCCAAGGTGACACACTTGGGCGTATATATCCCTTCTTCAAATATTTTTCAAGTTGCATCTATAACTCTTTTAATTCTGGTGTGCCCATTCTGTAAGGTTTCTTAGACACTAGAGCAGCTCCTGACACCAAATAAATAGAGAAATCAATGTCTCTCTTCGATGGAAATGTTGGAATTTCTCTAAAAACATCTTCAAAATCCCTCAAGACTGGATGGTATTCAATGCTTGCCACTTTTTCTTTTGTTGCCTCTTCCATCTGGGCTGCAAACATATGACATCCCTTCTTGAAGCTCTTCTTCAAATGCATAGCTTAAATCTCTCTAACAACTACAGCTCTTGGAATGCTTTGAATCTTTCCTTGTCGCACTTCATCATCAAGACATGTGATAGTCTTGTTGTAACAATCTAGGAAAGCATGATGTTTTTCCAACCAATCCATGCCAATTAGACAGTTATATGAACCCAATCGTATGATGTTTACATCTACCTTCATCTTGAGTCCATTCATCTATATTTGACAATATTTAACCAACACACTGATCTTTCTCTTAGCCATCATGGCTAACTGAACTAACCAAGATTTCTTATGCTTACTTCTTTGCAAGTGAAATATTTCGACAATGTTAGAATTTATGTAACTATGGCTTGTGGTGAGAATTATCCCCATACAGGTAGGTTGAGTTCCCCTCACTTGGGTTTCCTACAAGTGAGACAGTCTATAGAAAATGGACACTAACATCCTCTTAACTAAATATCTTATTTTCTTACGGGAGGGTTGAGAGAGAAGGAGAGAAGGTATGTGCACCTGATTTATGGCGTTTGTCCTTGTCGCTCCAATGGTTGAGCTCCAATCCAAGCAGCTTCCTCGTGAATTCAAACCTGCAAGAACAGAGAAACCTTCCCCTACTACTATCTATGATTAGGTCATAGCAACCCTGCCAATTGATAACTTACACCAAGTAATCAAATAGACAAGAAATGAACAATAAAGTATAAGAGAAATAGGCCAAGTTATTATATTCAATGAAAAGCATGAAGTTTACAACCTAAAGATGTTGCAATCTTCTAAGCTTCTTTCTTCAGCCCTTGAACATGAATCCAACTCAATTTCTTCACATAAACAAAGTTTTGGCGCTCCTTGACAAGATCATAAGTTTGGTATCCTTCTTTTCCATCCCTTCTCACTCTCAAATGGTTTGTTTATATAGATGTAGAAAAGGCTAACCACTAGGATAAACCAAGAGTGTAGTTGAGGATAGGTGGATTAGGTTAGGATTTGATTTATCTTCATGGTTATGCTTGCTCCAAAATAGGGTGGAAGGATCCTTGAATCATATATTGATGAAAAAAAGAAAACAAACCTAGAACCATCTAGAACTTCCTCAAAGATTCCCCCTAGATTCATGGATTTTGACCAAATCTGCCTAGACACCCCCCTTGCATGGAAAGGGGGCGTCCATGAACAAACAAAGCCAAGACTGAGTGGAAAAGGTCATATTTGCAGGTTTTTAAAGGTTTCTTGTTCTTATTCATGCTCAAGGGGATTTAATGGATCATTCTTACATGGTGTTGAGGTGGCGACACTTAAGAAAAGCACAATAAATAAGGTACGACACTTAGAAAAATGGACCATGGAATTTGCAACACTAACGTCACCAAGCAAAGTGAAGTGTGACACTTAGTGAAGTGAAGTGACTCAATCAAAATGTAGCCATGACTCGATCAAAATGTAGCCATGATATTGTACACAATTGAGCTACAACATGACAGAACATAGCAACAGACCGATAAAATGTGAATCTATGTCACAGTATATATCACAACTTCATAATCTCCATCGCATCCTGGGGAAGGTCACAACTTCATAATCTCCATCGCATCCTGGGGAAGGCAAATAACAAAAATGAGTGTTTATTGGATAGTCCATGCAGGGTCTTCAATCTTGATCTTGAATAGTACGAATCTAGCCATGTAAATAGTGGTATTGGCGTGGAACATGGTAGAAACCATTTGATTACCAGTCAATGATGTAAATCATTAACAAGTGTGAGGGAAATCACCAATGATGGCAATGACTCCTAGGGTGCTATGAGTACATTCCATCGAATGTGAATAGATGATATGAAGTCGAACACTCACAAAATCAATCGATCAGGGGTCAATGATGGAAAACCCATTGTCAAAAGATAGGAAACCTTCCATTGAGGCATTCAGGCTCCAAGGTACTAATTGGTTTCTAAGTCTAATTTCTGGATAATGTATTGATATCAATGGAAATAGACTCGTCGAAGGAGGGCCATGATGTATCCCCCATCATCGACATGAAACGAATAAGGATAGTGATGAATAGTGATGGATCAAATAATGGTGAACTGACACAAGGATGGAAATGCAGAGGTTGACTTCCCTTGAAGATATGGTGGCACAATGAATGACTTGGCAGCATTGACTCAACAAGGCATCGAGACCAAGTATGATGATGTGACGACAACCAATGGATATCTTTGAAGGAGTCGAAAGAGTATGACGACGCATGGAAAGTGACGAAAACCAAGGGTTCTCTTCTGAAGGATTCAAAATATTATGAAGAAATATGGGATTTAAACAAGTGCCATGTCCAAGGGTGACATCAAGCTGCCATAAATGAAATACTTGACCCACTTCTCAAATTTTTCCCCCACCCAGATAGGAGAGTACCTCTTTATTTTTTAGCGAGCTTGAGGAGGATAAAAGATGCTCAGTATAAGCTCATATTAGATGATTCCCATCTTGACATGTTTAATGAACCTGAAGAAGGAAGGGTTCAGTCCCAAATGGGTCCTTCCTTGTGTATATTTTACGAGTCCAAGGAAAGAAAACTCGATGGTCTTTTCATATTTCGAGAGTCTGAAAATATTTAGAAAGAAGACTCCAAATGGACTTTTTCATGAAATTAGTCTCCAGGGCCCAAAAAAGTATAAAATGATACCTAAGATAACTCTTCTAATCATGCTTAACTAGAGTGTTCCTTTTTTGTAAATAGTCTGATGAGACTGAAAAAATAGATAAACTATCGCTCAACAGATGTGCCTTCTAATTCACTTTAACGAGCATGAAAGACAACAAGATCGCTCAAAAATCTTTTCATTTTTTAAGGAGTTCAAAAAGAGTTTAAAGAGTTCTTTGTAATGAGGTCCTTTTTTGTAAAGTAGTGCTTTCAAAGCCTAAAATGAGATAAACCAAACATCGAAAGACGTCCTTTCTAAACCTTTTAATGAGTGTGAAAGGAGACAAGTTCACTCAACAATATTTTCAAGTTTTAGGGAGTCTGAAAAGAGATTAAAGGAGACTTCAAAGAGTTCCTTTTTCATATAACTTTTACGAGTCTAAAAAAGAGATAAAAGTATACTCAGTAACCTATTCTCATGTATTAACGAGCATGAGAAATAACAAATATTGAGCTTGGTAACTTATTATCGTGTATTTACGATCACAAGAAAGAATAAAGACTAAGATTGTTCTAGAAAATACTACTACGTGGTGATGGGAAAGACCCCCAAGTGAGGATCAGTCCTAGCAGTGTGTCTCTCTAAAGGTATGTTTCCCTCAACTTGCGTGATAGAATCTAGTGGTTTTGCTCCAGTATGATGTCCAGAAGCTAGAGCCTTGTCCCCCAAGCGTCATTTCCTCCGGTGACTCTTCTTCTTTCCTCATTTAGGCAGTTGGTTACTAATGGGAAAATTTTCACTAGGTGGAGGAAAGGAAGGTTCAAGTATGTAGTCTAGAGTGAGACTTGATTTGAATGGAAAGGGGTATGTTTCATTTGATAACGATCTTGACAAAGACAAGGAACTATTCTTGTCTATACCAGGTATGACAAAAGGATTAGATGATTCTAGGGATTGTCGCACCTGAGTTGAAATCATATTTAACATGGAAACATGTGGGATGAGGCAAGCAGGTAAAGGAAAAACCCCCATGAGTGAGGAATCCTTGAGGATACCTACTCCTACACTCTCAATACTAAACTGACCTAGAAAAGGAACACCATTCGTCATCTCATTGTAGAGATCTAGAGTTATATAGTCTAGTTGGTCAACAATTATAACTTTTCCTTGATAGGGAAATCGTAAGACATGAAATGCCATATATAATATGGAAGTCATCGCATAGAACCAACTATTACTGAGTAACAAATTGTAATCTAGAGGCGCGTCAACTACTTCAATATCAACCGAAATAGTCTTACCCTTCAATGTCACAACGAAAGATTGCAAAAGTCTGTGAGGCTAGAAACCACATCCATCAAATTCTTTCAAGGTGGTAGGAGACTGAATAAGTTTAGGAGAACCGAGATCTCTCCAACAAGACAAAGACATGACAAAATGGAGGCGCCCTCATCCAAAACAGTGTGATGGATGTTCTTTCCACCAACCAAAACTTGAATTTGGAATACTAAGTGGTTGGAAATCCTCTCCTTAAAGTAATCTAGATTAAACATGATCATATTTGACTCCTCTGGATCCACAACTCCAATGGATAACAACATGGTTCTATGTTGACTTGGAAATCTCTGTAGAACTTCGATGGCTGACATAGCACAAGGATCTTGCTCCAAATATTCAACGATGTTGTATTTTTTGGCAGCGTGAGCATTTGGATTAAATGTCCCTTTTCAAATTATGCTCTTGGGAAGGCACAACACTGCATTATAGGTTGGCTTCTCAATCAGAAGAGGATCGGAAGATGGAGGAGGAGTAGGTGTGTAGGGATGATCGACACCATTTCCCTTAGTTTGATCACCTAGAGGAGTGTCATGAGTGTTTTCTCAAGTTGTCACATTAACCTCTTTAAACATGTACACCTTAGAGGTGCTTGTGGAAGCATCCCCGTGGTGGGAATGACCTACATTTCCCCCTTGCAGAGAAGATTTTGTGCAACCATATTTTACTATTGAACTGGTTGGGAGGTACCCTTCATAAATTTAGTAACAGATGTTATTGGGTAAATCGGTATATGCGGACATGAATTGATCCCCCTAGATCCATCTGGATCTAGAACAAAACAAGACAGAACAAGACGCTTTCCCTAAGTTGAAATTATTGAGTTTACTATCCAAAGAGGAATAGATAACATACCTTGTGAATCACTTTCTTGTATCTTTGTTGTCCCTACTTCACTCCGGTGCTCTTGTAGAATCCAATCTGTGACAACACAAACCAACCAACGTGAAAGTAGCAATAATAGAATTCAAAGACAACCTAAACATGTGATCAAGGAGTCATGTAATAAAACACTAATCATTTTATGGGAAAGAGAGATGCCACCGTATTATATTAATGAAAAGTATAAGATACAACCGAATTTACTTGATGTCGCAAGTTCCCTTTTAGTGGTCCTTTGTCCCAACACACACATACACTTGCTCTGAAATTCGCATGAAGATAATCCATAAAAGCTTGATGGACAAATGGAGGTCTCAAGCATAAATAACATGATTCTTCACACAGTCTTCAGCCTATTCTTTCATCAATTCTTTGCTTAGTCTTACTTCTTCTTGGTTAACCTTTTCCATGAGAAGCCCATGATTATATAGGAGAAGGTGAAGTGGTTAAAAGAATGAGGATGATCCCAACAAATCAGATAAACCAGTAGGATCGCAACCACATGGATGCCACCTCACATTCTAGAAGATTCCCCTTCTAGAAACTTCGTGAAACCTCTTTCTTCTTTTAGATTTGAACATTGCCACACCCTGCCTATGTAACAGCCTATGGAAATCCCACGGGCCAGCCATAGATCATCCTGTGGAAATGATAGATTTATGCACTCTGTAGTATGAGCAGCCTGTGGACCCTTTCTAAAAAGCAGCTTTGTAGAGGAGGAAATAAGTTGCTTTTCTCAGGAAAAAATTCATGTTGGAAGCCTGAACACATGTCTGTGATATCATCGTTAGAATGACCAAAATAATGTGTAACATAATTCCCCCCAAAGTATGAGGCTGGAACTCGTGACAGCCGAAATACTTTGTAAAAATGTGTGTGTGTGTCGAGAACAAGGAGAGCACCAATTGGGAACCTACAAACAATCAAGCATCCGCACAATATTATACCATGTCCAAAGTAGGCATTCCCATGTTCAGACTATAAATGATTGAAATCATAAGTATAAGTCATGGCCACCAATTATACACTGTGGATCCATGTCATCAAGATTCTACATAGCCACCAGGAATACACTGAGGATCTATGTATTTGAAAACTTAGACACAGACATAGTCACGAGACATACAAAGTGGATCTATGTGTAAATTCAAATCACAAAAACTCCATCGCAAACTGGACCAAAAATGATGAGGTTTAGGGTCTTCAATCCCATCGTTCATTAGTACAAATCTAGCCATGTGATTACAGACGCTGAAGTCGAACATGGTTAGAAACCACCTGATTATCGGTCATTAATGAAAACCATTAACAAGTGCGAGGGAAATCACCATTGATATCAATGACCCCCAAGGTACAATAGTACAATCCAATGAGTGTGAATAGATGAGTTTAGGTCAAACACTCGATGGAATATCTCGATCAGGGATCAATGATGTAAATTCACTGTCGAGAGTGAAGAAACCTACCATTGAGGCATGCAGGCTCCAAGGCACTAAATAGTTTCTAAGTCTTTGTTCCTGGATAATGAGCTGAAGTCGACAAGAAAAGATTTGTCACAGGAGGGCCTTGATGTATCCCCCATCAAATGACATGAAACAAGTAACAGATTTAGGGTAAAGAAAAGTACAAATATGATTTGGAACGGACAAAAGGAAGGTCGACATGATAGGAATTGACAATTGCAGATGGCCGACTAAATAGAGGGATTGGTTGAACTTCTCTTGAACATATGGATGGCATGACACTAGGCTCGGCAACATCGACCCAAAGATGACCCAAGATATGAACTTGCAGAAAGTCAAACAAGAGGCAAATGGATTTCCCAACCCAGATTCAAATGATAAAGGGGGTGCCATGTTCAAGAGCGACGCTTACTACCACTAACACAAATATAGAGACACATCTCTTTCCCAAATTTCCCCCACCATTTCTGGCGAGTACCTCTTTATTTTTACGCAAGCTTGAGGAGGATAACATATGCTTGTTGATGTAATCTCATCCTTCTGATGAGTCCCTTAGAGTATTTTTAATGAACCCTAAGAAGGAGTGGTTCGGTCCTGCATGGGTCTGTCAATGTTTTTTTAACGAGTCCAAAGATAGAAAACTCGAAGGTTTTTCATGTTTACAGAGTCTGGAAAAACACTTTACAGAGAAATCTCTCAATTCATTTTTCGTAAAATAGTTCGACGGGACCAAAAAAGTAATAAACTATCACCCGTCGAACGTTTTATTCAAATACTTTTGCGAGCGTGAACGGAACAAGGTTGCTCGACAATCTTTTCATTTTTAAGGAGTGTGAAAAGATCTTAAAGATTACTCCATAAATCTCATTATTTTCGTGTTACCATGACGAGTACAAAAAGACGACAAAAGTATACTCGGTTATGTTCTCATCATTTTTCGAGCACAAGAACGAACAAAGACTAAGCTCAAGGTTTTTCTAAAAAACCCTAAAAAGTAATCGCGCATGCGACGAAAAAAGACAAACAAATCACAAAAATTGTCCATACTTCATTGTTTGGAACCCTAGTCTGCCCATCTGCGAGAAACAACACTCATGAGACCATTAGGTTTTTGAGAAACTATATTTAAATAATATAAAATATATTTAGAAAAAGTGAAAATGAGATAAATAGGGATAAGAACTCATTTTCACTACTTCATTTGTATTTGACCAAAAACTTTGTCCAAAAGCCCTTTTTCACCTCATATTTTGGTGGTCGACTGCAGAGAGCTCGAGCGATCATTCGGCAAATGGTCTACGTGGAAACAGTAAGTACCTCGTCTTCTTCCTTTTAAATTGTTTAAAAATCATTTTAATCGGTTAAAAGATGAATTTTTGGGTGAATTTTTTGACCATATGCACACACTGGGGCTGCCACAGGTGCCCTATATTGGGGCCTATGGAAATCATGCTCTGTAACCAAAGCCCAGTCGTGGCGGCATAAAACCCAAAAGAAAAAGATACGATGGACCAAAAAGAATGATAATTAAAGGTGTTAACTTCTTTCTTTCATCTCCATGCAGGTATTTTGATTGAAAATATGTTGGAGTGGAGAGAAAGAGAGCATGAAGATGATGATGCAATGGATTTAAATGATCCAGGAACCATAAATTCCCTACGACAGTGTGGTCTATTAAAATTCTTCAAGATCCAGGGCATGAGAGCCCACCTGAGATTTTTGGAATATTTGGTCCGTATGTGGGATGTGGACCAACAAGCATTCCATGTGGGTGTTCAGGTGCTCTCCCTGGACATTGAAGACATCTACTTCTTGACAGGGTTGTCTCGTCGTGGTGCGCAAGTGACCTTAACATGAGGTCGAGGTGGGGGTTTACCGATGAGTGAATACATCAAACTCTATTGTGAACCCGGGGCCAAGCGGCGCAAGGGTAAGGTGGCTATCAAAGGGGTTTGTGATCTGACCTTGAGAACCATCCTTTTCACCATTACAAGGATAGTAGGGAGTGCTTCTCCACACATGGCTCTGCAGAGATACTTCCAATATGCGATAGAATGCACAGAACCTCATGTGTTCAACTGGTGTGATGGGATTCTCCGTAGTATGAAGAGCTAGTTGACCAAGAGCAAGAACGGGGATCTAAAATAGTTTGGGTACGAATCCATTTTGGTATCTTTCTTCCTGGAAAGAGTCCCTCACTTTCGTTTACAGGTAGATTGGAATATACTAGTGCCACGATATCCGCGGATGAAGCGGTGGTGTGATCTCATGTCCCGACATGTGGCAGGTCCCATTATTAGATATAATAACACATTTTTTGATTAGTTGGAGCCTCAGTTCTTGATGATCGATGACTATGCATAAGTCGGGCTAGATTTTCGCAATGAACCAGACTTAGTGCTACCTGAGGGTTCTCAGTGGGGGGAACTAGGTAAGAAAGACATTTTGTTTTTATAGTGGTTTTGTAAATTTTTCAAAATATTAAATATTTTTATGTGTTTTTCAATCCAATGACTAATCAAAAAATATCTTGACCATACAGATGTAGGTCCATTCCATCCCCCAAGTACATCCCCTGTCCAGAGGCAAGGGGAGGCAGTGATAGTAGCAGGATGGCATGCGGATGACTATGAAGCAATCGAGCAAAATCTGGAGGGTTTGACTGCAGGAATCCCAAATATGTCGATCGGTGAGGTCCCGAGGTGCTTCCAGCACCATACTGTGGGCGTGGCTAGTCCATTGAGACAATTTATCCATAGGGTAGCATGATTTGTAGTGTGTTACCGAGAGCAGCATCCATGATGCCATTTTCGTAGAAGCTATGAGCTTCATTTTTTATATTTTGGTCTTTGGACGAAAAACAATATTTTTGTAAAAAACTTTTGATCGTTATATATGAGGCTTCTACCGGCTTATTTTACTTTGTATAATACATGTGATGTGTGATTGGATTTATAAATGTATCAGATGTCTATCTAACACATAATTAGCTAATGCATCAGTTAATGTATTTAGACATCTAGGAATGTGTTGATACTCGATATAATCAAAATAACATTCCAAGGGGTGAATTCGTAAATATACCTGTAACAAAGTAGGACTTCGAATAGCATAGACATTACTTAACTGTAGCACTGTTAGTTGCGAATCAAGTCGTATAACTAGGTGACGAATCCCAAGTGAAATAGCATCAGTCAACAATTCAATGACGATGTTATACTCTGCTATATTATTGGTTGCACGACCGAGGAAAACACCATGTAGACTGATAAGTTCATTCGTGGGCGCATAGATTGCCCATGCAACAGAAGTTAGGTTCTGAGTGCTATGACTAGTTCCATCGGCGAAGCCAAGGTAGGGTAACGAAGACTTCAACATCTGAAAACCAATCACAACGCAAGATAAGCGGTCGAGGGTAGAAACCAAATAACGAAAAAACACACAAACGTAGCACACTGCAGTATGATACAATAAAATAAAAGCACTCATGCAAATATAGTCTAAGCATAGTACTTCTTTAAGTAAATCCCATTTCTGGGTTCACTCAAAGGAATGCCATCATAATCTACTAACTCATAGGCTCCCTTCTCCAACACTCGTTTGACGATATAAGGGCCTCGCCACATAGCTTCAAATTTTCCAGCAGCTAGCAAATCTCTATCTTGTTCATAGAGGAGAACTAGATTTCCTTTAGAGAAGACACGTGGTTTGACTTGTTTTTCGTATTGGGCCTTGACACATTTCTTCTGGGTTTCAATAACTAGGGTGGCATCTTGATGGGCTTCGTCCAATTGCATAAGATACAACAGACGTTCTTCTTCAGCAGAGGTGTTTGGAAGAAGTTCAATGGCTAGTTTTAACGATGGGATTTCACATTCAATCGGTAAGACAGCGTATAAACCATACACTAATTGGAAAGGTGTAAACCCCATGGCAGACTTCACAGATGTCCAATAATCCCATAACGTTGAAAACAACATCGTGTGCCAACTCATTTTGTGAATTCCTATAATCCGTCGAAGCATGGTGATAAGAACCTTGTTGATTGTTTCAACTTAGCCATTGGCCTGTGGGTAGTAGGGGGTTTTGTTTTCATGTCAAAGACCCAAACTTTCTGTGAGCTCAGACATCATAAAGTTTCGAAAGTGTCTACCATGAGCAGTGACTTTAGACTATGGGATTCCAAATCATGTAATGATGTGATTGAATATGAATAGAGCTGTAGTTTTTCCTGTATTGTCGAATGTAGGCATCGCCTTGGCCCATTTCATGAAATAATCCATGGCTACAATAATGTATCCATGCCCCCGGTCGAGTGAGGGTTACAAGTCATGAAATCGATACCCCATTTAGCGAAAGTTCAAACATAAACTACAGGGTGTAAAGGAGAAGGATGTAATCTGATCTTATGGTTGTATGTTTGGGAAGCGTGGCATTTCTAGATGGCAGTTATAAAATCTTTAAATAAAGAATTCCAGAAGTACCCATATCGCAAGATCTTTTGGGAAGTGGCATACCCAGACATATGACCACCACATGCTCCAGAGTGGTAGTCATTCAAATCTTTCTTGGCCTCATCAAAAGTGAGACAGTGATGTAATATAGTGTCAACACCTCGGTGATAAAAGAGTGTCACCGAGAATGATGTATTGACGGGCTTGATCGCGGATGCAACGATGTTCTGTGCTAGAGAGGTCTGGCTGGAAAGTTTGAG
>JASDQU010435992.1:93315-110533 GCA_032191745.1 Picea mariana
TAGGGTGGAAAAGTTACGTTGACAACCTGCTTAACGGACTTACACCCTGGTGCAAGCTCCCACACATAATCGTGGGTATACCCTCCAAGGAGCCCGATTGAGTCTGGCCAATGTCGATTCTAGGTACCGTGAAGACTTGCCCCTCCACAATCACCTTATGTAAGATCCTAAGAAGATAGGCTACTAAAGTTACCACAAAAAATAATGATGCCTGGGGAAACAGTCGACAGTCTAATCCACACGCAAGGGTAGGGTATCGAGCCCGAAATCAACTTGAGAGGCTTCCACTCATAATCGTGGGTATACCTTCAAGTGACCCCCATAATACATGCAATATCTACACTGAGATCAACAAATCAGGGTGAGTAACTCTGCCAATCTCAATGTGACCTCGGGTTTGACCCTTGTGTGAGAAAGGATTCCTAGGACAAAATGTTGCAAATGGATTTGAACACTCCCTATCACAAGATACTATCGTGTGTTTTGTGCTTTGGAGAGTGTGTCTCACTGCCTATTCCAAATCTCTAGCCTAACTAATGTTGGTGTAAAAGAGCCCTAGAAAATAAAAGTTATTACTTGAGTTTTAAATTTCACAATGTTTTTTAAGAGGTTGTTGTTACTCAAGAGGTAGATGGGAATAAAACCAATGTTGTGTAAGACTTTGACCCAATAATGTGCAAATAGAAATGAATGGTGCAAACTTTCGTTCAATGAATTCTATCTACAGTAGGGAGAAAGTATTTTTCTGGAACAATATGAACTACGACGTACAATTCCTTTTTTCTGTGAATGTAATACCAAACAATCATGGACAATATAATTTCACTATTCGTTTTCTTTCAAATTTTTGAATGCCAATATTTTTTGTATAAGCGATTACTTAAAAGACTGAAAAGATTTTCATTTTTTCCTTTCAAAAAAAAAAAAACAGGGATGGAACTTAGAAAGGATAAGCAATCAATGAAAATAAAACATTCAACAAGCACCCAAATTGATCTTTCAATGGAGATAAAAATAAAAATTGACAAGAAAATGTCTCTTCAAATATGAATAAGAAATGTTTTTCTGATCATTAAAAAATCTAGAAGATGTAACCAACCTACAAATCCAAATCTAAACCAAGACCTTTAATCGAGAAAGCACTCGGATGCAAGTCCAGAGATTATATCCTTGTCGAAAAAAATCAAAAACAAAGATTGAAAAAGGATCAAAAGAGAGGTGTTTGATCGCTGAAACCAATCAAGATCAATCTAAAACAATCAAAAGAATTCAAGAATTGGCATTAAAAATCCTTGTCCAGCTGACTAAAGCAAAACTGGACAGCAGTATAAGCCAAAACCCAAACCAAAAAAAAAAAATCAAACGCTGTCGCAGGTGGATAGTATAACACAGTATGGAAATGAATGATTTTTGCGAGCCAGAAACATGCAAGGTGTGGAAATCCCGCACTGAAACAAACCACCAGGGTGCGGAAATGGATGGTTTCCGTAGGCTATCTATTAGGTGCAGTGTGGACGTGTTTGAAAAATCAAGAAATTTGGGGAAAAAGACAAAACATCTAGGTGGACTTTTAATCCCAGGGAGAGTGAATGGGTCACCCAGAGACTCAGAGATTGATATCAAGTAAAAAGAATATGTCAAAAGAAAAATGCCAACAAAAACCACAATCAAGTTGTTTCCCCGGTGGAGTCGCCAATTTTTTTATTGGGTAAATCAGTAGATGCGAACATGAACTGATCCCCTAGATCCACCTGGATCTAGAACAAAACAAGACGGAACAACACGCTTTCCCTAAGTTGCAATCATTGAGTTTACTATCCAAAGAGGAATAGATAACATACCTTATGAATCGCTTCTTTGTATCTTTGTTTTCCCTGCTTCACTCCAGTGCTCTTGTAGAATCCAATCTATGACAACACAAACCAACCAATGTGAAAGCAGCAATAGTAGAATTCAATGACAACCTAAACATGTGATCAAGGAGTCATGTAATAAAACACTAATCATTTTATGGGAAAGAGGCATGCCACCGTATTATATTAATGAAAAGTAGAAGATACAACTGAATTGCCTTGATGTTCCAAGTTCCCTTTTAGTGGTCCTTTGTCCCAACACACACATACACTTGCTCTGAAATTTGCATGAAGATAATCCACAAAAGCTTGATGAACAAATGGAGGTCTCAAGCATCAATAAGAACAGGATTCTTCACACAGTCTTCAGCCTATTCTTTCATCAATTCTCTACTTAATCTTACTTCTTCTTGCTTAACCTTTTCCATGAGAAGCCCATGATTATATAGGAGAAGGTGAAGTGGTTAAAATGATGAGGATGGTCCCACCAAATCAGAGAAACCAGTAGGATCACAACCACACGAATGCCACCTCACATTCTAGAAGATTCCCCTTATAGAAACTTCATGAAACCTCTTTCCTCTTTTATCTTTGGAATGCCGCTGCACCCTGCCTATGTAGCATCCTGCGGAAATCCCGCGGGCCAGCCATAGAGTAGCCTGCAGAAATGATAGATTTCTGCACTGTGTAGTATGAGCAGCCTGCGGACCCTTTCTAAAAAGTAGCTTTGTAGAGGAGGAAAGAAGTTTCTTTTCTCAGGCAAAAAGTCATGTTGGGAGCCTGAACACATGTATGTGATATCATCATTAGAATGACCAAAATAATGTGTAACAACAGCCTCATGATGAGGGAAATCTTTCATGTAGTGGTCTTCCTCACAAATCATACAAGGAAACTTAGGTTTCCTAGTCGATTGAGCATCAGCAGACTTAGGATTATACTATTGGTTAGAATATTTCCTAGATTTAACCTTGCTTTTCTTCTTACCTCCTAGTTGTTGAAATGAAGAGGATTGGACCGCATTCACCTCAGAGGTTTGAGCAGGAGAGGAAATAGTTTTGGCGTCTAAAATGAAACTTGGTTCCAGAGCAGGTTTTTTTGGATCGTTCGATGGACAAGGAGCATTAGGGATCAGATCGTAAAGTGTGTCATACTGGGAGTAGACAAAGTCCAAATACTGTGCACGGCTAATAGCATGCTCCTTAGTAATAATTTTTCCCATAGAAACATCATGGGAAATGGGAGGCAAGAGTGACTTTGTAAACCAATCTGCGAGGAGTTGGTCTGAGATGGGAGCTTTAATCAACCATCTCCATCATCTCCACTCATGAATATGATCGAATATGTGGGTGGAAGAGGATTGTCAGAATGAGGTCAAAAGCTTGGTATCGGACTCATACTGTATAGGCAACTGAAAATGTGTCATAAAAACCATGGCAAGATAATTAACGTCAATAAAGGAGTTATGCGGCAGCTCAATATACCATTTTATTATGGCACCTGTAATTGTTCTCTAAACAATCCTCATATTGATGGAATCATCCATCAAAGAGTTGGAATAACACCATAAATGGAAAATCATAACATGATTGTTAGGATATTCCCCAGGTTTTCTGTCAAATTTTGGGATGTTGAACAGTAATTTGGCAGGGATGGTGGGCCAAAACAGTGTATGTTGGATGGGATCGTTGGTCAAACATGACAGATATGGCAGATCTAACGTAGCCAAGAATGGAATTTTTCGGTTAGCCTGTGGATACTGGTGATAATCATATGGCACAGGAACACCAGTAGGATTGTATCCAAGTTGTGGTGAGATGGCAAAGATAGATGGTCCTCCCATATATGGTGGTTTCCTGGGTTGTCCACCCAAGAAAGGGGGTTGTCTTGATTGTCCGCCCATATTAGGTAGTTATCCTAGTTTTCCACCCATATACAGTGACTGAATAGATGTACCTCCTAAGTACTGTGATTGACTTGATGGTACCCCCACATATTGAGGTTTAAGGGATTGTTGTATTGGAATTATGAGGTTTGTGGATTGAAAGGGCAAAGTTCCTTGTGGAAGAATGCCCGTCGGATTGGGTTGGCCCCACAAAGGGTTAGAAACTCCTGGAAATGGTTGTCTAGGATATAGGCCAATGGAAGTAGGGATAGAAGGACTTGTAGGAGTGGTTTTCCCCTAGGTGAGTTGATGTTTCAACCATGTAGGTTGCCCCCCAGTAAAAATTTTCCATGCAGCTGAAGGTTGGTCTCCCATTGAAGATTGGCCTCAAATGTAGGGTGTACTAATCTGTGATGGTCAAGATGGAGGATGAGTATCTTTCGGAACTTTGGTTTTATGAATGACTTGACCATTGGCCATCTGACTGATGGAATGACCAAGTAAAGCACTTGGTGTGTGCATGTGTGGAAATAGTGAAGCAGGAATATTACCTGACCTGTGTGCAAAGGAAGATGTATGCGCAAGTGGCTGAGCCAATATTACCTGGGTCACTAATATTTTCAGTAAAGAGGAAGCACCGGTAGTATTAACATGAGTTGTGGAAAAAGATAAATTCCCAATTCCTTCAAGAAAACCAAAAGATGACGGGTTCATGCCAGGAGATCATGTAGGGGTGGAACCGGGCGATAAATAGTAAGAAGAATAGGAATCAGAATATATCATGGATGGTGGATCAGTGACTAGTTGGCCAAGTGGATCAGTAAAAAGAGGATTCGTGGAATATGCAAGGCTCTCAACGATGGTAGTGATTGGTTCTTCTATGTGATGGCTACTTCCAGAAGGTATACTCTCAGTCTCAGAAGTTTGATCTTCGATCATTCCTTCGTTAGAAACGTTGTGTTGAGGTCCCTGAGGGTCGGGTTCCAGACCTTTTATACCATGAAATATTTGATCCTAAGGCTGACTATGAAATTCAAAGAGAAAAACTCCTAATAAAACTAAAATTAATCAACCAAGCAACAGTAGGCTCAAGGATCTTCCAAAGATTAGATGTCAAGCCGTTAGCAAAGAAATGAGAAGCAGTTACCTCGACCTCCACGTAACATCCCTTCTCAATGAAAGCAACCCTCGCTTTCATAGGATCACCCTCTAAGGGTACTGAGAGTGTGATATGATGTCTACCTTGGGTACCATGGGAATCCCCCCACAGTCACCTCTATAGATACCTAGGAAAGGCCACTAAGGTTACCAACTCACAATCAACCTTTGGGTGGGTATAATCAACAGTCAGAATCGAACATATGGGCAGGATATCAAAGTCTAAATCTCTTCAAGAGAACTGAAGACAAGAGGAATGGTAAGACTCCTAAGGACCCTGAATAGATTCAGTATTCATGAAGCACCAAGACCAAATGAAACTAGTGATTTCTCAATAAAAATTCCCAATATACGCTCTGTCCACTATGATTGGTCAAGATTTGGAGTGGTAATCTTTGTTACTCTTACGCACGCAACCTTGTGTTTATCCCCTGTGTGAGAGGGGGTTCCCGACTATGCTTTTACGAAAGTTAGATTTGTATGCTCGCTAGTGTTCTACAATCTGTTTAGTAGTCTTGGAATATTTAATCACTTTCCCTATTCCAAAGACCCTGATCATGTGCTAGTGTTGTTGCGCGAAAACCAAAAAATGTTCTAGTTGATTTTATTAGCGCGTGATTGATTTTAATGGATTTTTACTCAAAGGGTTCATGGAGATGAAATTAATGATGTGAGAGAGACTCAACTCCAATATAATACAAAAGAATGATATGCAGTTCATTATTTTCGATGAATTCTATGTATGGGAAGGAGAAGAGTTATATTCTTCTTAACACAAGCAAGAACTCAAAACTATGTAGCTTTCAATTCCATGGATCAAGATGATGCCAAACTACCAAGAAAAAGTTTCCAAAAACCAAAATCCACACACAAAAATATCTCTTTTTAAAAACATATATCAAAATTAATTCCTAAAGAATGCAAAAACAATTCTTCATTTTATTATGCATGTAAGGAGATATGCAAACTTTTTTGCTTCTTAACTTTCAAGAGAAATGAAAGATATTTATGTTCAACACAAAGAAAGACGAGGCAAAAAATCAATCAAACAAAGTGCACTCAAAAAAAGGATGAGAACTGAAAGAAAAAAAGTGTGAGATAACATGTTCAATCAAGGACTCAAAAATGCAAAGGAGAAAGCAGAGAAACACTCAAGAAAATCCTCAAAACATGAGCAGCAAGAAATAGGGTTGCGGTAAACGAGAGAGTCTTAATCATCCAGAAAAGTGATATTTTTTTATGAAGACGAAATGGCTCACAACCAATCAACCAATACAAAATCAAAAGAAGGAAATGAAAATGATTGATAATGTCAAGTTCTCAAGCAAGCAAAGTCAAAGGCAAACTAGGAGCATCTAGGCTAAAAGACTAAGCAATCTCAAACACACAAGCAAGTTGAAAAGAGGATGAGAAAGAAAGAAACTAAAACCTATTAATAAAATAGATTATAAATCTCATCCAAACATATAGAGATGATCACATAGACTCAAAAAATAACCTCAAACATTCACAGAGAAACTGAGCAAAATCTAAGAAAAGGCATAAAATAGGGCTCAAAAACTAGTCTGCTATAAGAGGACGCTCCTCCAGAATGGAAAATAGAGTGTCCAAGGGGTGACGGATGCTCCCAAGTGGCCTAGAAACAAGTTCCAAGATGCTATGTGGCAGTTATACAGGGGTCATCCAAAGGGTAAGGGATGCTCTGCAGAGGTCCTGAAGGTCCAAATCTAACAAAATTTCTCAAAACAAATCAGGGATTTGATGAGTAGAAGGGTGCCAAAGAAAAAGAAGAAAAGTGTAGACCAATTCAAAGGATTCAAAGGGATATAAACCTAATAAAAAATATATATTTCCCCCCAGTGGAGTCGCATCTTTTGATTTCCCCAATATGGTCGCAAATTTACTGTGGTGAGAATTCTCCCCCTGTAGGCAGGTTGAGTTCCCCTCACTTGGGTTTCCTATAAATGAGACAGTATCTAAAAAATGGACACTAACATCCTCTTAAATAACTATCCTATTTTCTTGCGGGAGGGTTGAGAGAGAAGAGAAGGTATGTGCACCTAATTTCTTACGTTTGTCCTCGTCGCTCCAATGGTTGAGCTCCAATCCAAATAGCTTCCTAATGAAGTCAAACCTGCAAGAACAGAGAAACCTTCTCCTACTACTATCTATGATTAAGTGATAGAAACCCTACCAATTGATAACTTACACCAATTAATCAAATAGACAAGAAATGAACAAGAACGTATAAGAGAAATAGGTCAAGTTATTATATTCAATGAAAAGCAAGATGTTGCAATCCTCCAAGCTTCTTTCTCCATCCCTTGAACATGAATCCAACTCAAATTATTCACATAAACAAAGGCTTGGAACTCCTTGACAAGATCATAAGTTTGGTATGCTTCTTTTCCATCCCCTCTCACTTATATAGATGCAGAAAATCCTAACCACTAGGATAAACCAGGAGTGTAGTTGAGGATAAGGTGGATTAGGTTTGGATTGGAGTTATCTTAATGGTTATGCTTGATCCAAAATAGGATGGAAGGAGGCTTGAATCATATCTTGATGCAAATAATAAAACAAACCCAGAACCATCCAGAACTTCCTCGAAGATTCCCCCTAGATTCATGGATTTTGACCAAATCTTTCTGGACGCTCCCCTAGAGAGGTATACATGGTGTCTAGGAAGCCCCCCTAGAATTATAACAGGAGTATGGTTTCCCCCCTGCATGGAAAGGGGGAATCCATGGGCAAACAGATCCAAGACTTAGTGGAAAAGGTCAGATTTGCAGAGTTTAAAGGTGTATTCTTCTTCTTCATGCTCAAGGGGATGTAATGGATCATTATTGCATGGTGTTGAGGTGGAGACACTTAATAAAAGTGTAATAAATAAGGTACGACACTTAGAAAAATGGACCATGGAATTTGTGACACTAATGTCACTAAACAAAGTGAAGTGCGACACTCAGTGAAGTGAAGTGCGACACTTTATGACACTTAGAAAAGGGTGAAAAAATGGTGTATAACATGGCTAGCTATGGCATCAATCAAAATTTCTATGGGTTGATTGCCAATCTTACCTTCCAATTCAATCATGGGGTATTGATATTTAGCTTGCTTGTTGTCCAAGGTTGCATAAATCCTTGGCATGATTCCTCCCATATATCGCATTGTTTCAGCCTCCTGAATGTTGTGGATAGTCCTCATTCTTTCTCCTTTGTGAGGGAAATCCCTATATAAGTGATTCCCCTCACATCCCCAACATTGAATAGGTTGTTTCCTTGGCTTTTTCCCAAATGAATATGCATTCTTTAGCTCATTTTGGGCTTCCTGGCCTTACTCATTTGCTTGGGAGTTACTTCTGAAAAAGGGTGGCTTAAAACCTTTATTCCTTTGATCCTTTTTCCATTTCATCTTTTCTTTCCAAGCCTTTTGGAACACTAGCCTTCCTTTACTTTGCTCATAAAGGTGCCTTTATCTCCTTATGGTTTCCTCAAAGTTCTTGGGGTTATCATACTGAATTGTGTCACTAGAGAAGGAGGGTAACCCACTTAGAAACCTTTGGATTTTGACTTTCTCATCCTTGATGAAGTAAACATGCTTCAACAATTCAAAGAACATCTTCTCATATTCCTCCAGTGTCATGGATCCCAACTTGAGTTCAAAAACCTCTTTCATCTTTCTCTCATAGTAATGCTAGGACCAATATTTCTCTTGGAAATATCCTTTGAACTTCCTCCATAAGATCCTTTTCTCATCAAGGCTATTGGCTTGCTTGAGTTGATCCCACCACATGGTTTCCTTCCGTTGCAAGTGTTGGGTGGAAATTCTAGCTTCCTCCTAGGATGGGTAATCATCCAGCTGAAAATACTTCTTCATTTCCAACAGTCAGGCCTCTGCCTCTTCTCCTTTCCTATGTTCACCATTGAAAGTAGGTGGATTTATTTTCCTGATTTCACCTTGCAAGATGTCTACCTCAGTCCTTCTTCTTTTCCTTCGAACAGGAGACACACTTAGGTTGCTTCCTAGTCCTAAACTTGCATGAGTTCTTCTAGTGGAATGCCTTGGAGAATGATGATGTTTTCTCTTTCTTCTTGACTACCTATCATTTCCATGATCATCCCTTTTGTTATGGGATCTAGATGATGATACTTTTCTAGCACTAGCTGCTTGCTTGGTGCCAGAATCCTTGTTGAATTTCTCATGCAACATGTTCAAGCTTTAAAGTATCTCTTCTTGAGCCTTCATAATCCTTTATGGTTCGGAGAGTTTTAGGTTGTTTTACTCAATTTACTCATGTGTGCTACAGGTGTCTTATTTCTCTTCCTGCACATTTCCAGGTGCCCATAACCAAAATATGACTCCACCACTAGCTTCTATGGTTCATAATATTTCCATCGACTGCTCCTATGCCCCAAATGGACTTCTGAGCATAGAATTACGCCCTCTAGAAGTAATATTGGTGCAAAACTTTTACCCTCACTATTTTGGCTGTAAATTTCTCAAACGAGCTCTGTTTCGTGAACAGTTTAGCTCGTTGGATAGATCTCTTCAAGTTATTTTATTTGAGATGAAGAGACAAAATGTACCTTTGAACACTCTGTTCTCATGGGTTTTGACTTGCAAAAAATGTCGTTTGGGGCCTCAAAAATGCTTCTCAAGTTAATGACCTTTAAAAATATGAAAATTTTGGAAAATTTCACAAAAAAATCACTATTTTACTACTCTAACAGTTCTTTAAATCTCAATCGTCGATCTCAAATCATGATACATAGCAACCGTTGATCTGACCTTTTCATCCATCGATGATTGATATCATCCTTTGGATGTGAAAAATCTTTTTCCAAAGTTATCAATCCGTCAATCCATTTCCCTGACACCCGATTTTCAAACAACTCTTAAATCAGTCATCGACGATATTTTTTGCGAATGAAAAACTCCCCACTAAATTTGTCGATGCCTAACCATCGGCTCATTGGTGATCAGTGATCCCCGATGACTATCGAACACTTTCCCAAATCGATCAATTGACCATCGGCCACTTATGTTGGTTGATGTGACAACTGTTGATGTGGCATGACACGTGGATGCTGACATGGCATGACACATCATGCTGAGGTGTCAACTTGGGTGATGTGGCATGAAACATGGATGCTAATGTGGCATGACATGTGGATGATGACAACATCATCCTCTTTCCCCCATCAGCCATCATCCAATTCTCTTGGACAACCCAAACACCTCCCCGACTTTGGTCGATGTCGAACCATCTACGCATTGACCATCGACGACTTCTCTTGCTTGATTCGAACACTTCGCCAAAATCGGTCAACACCCGACCATTGGCCCATCGGTCATCAGCAATGTTCATCGAAAATTGAAAATACTTTTTTGGTTTTAGTCGACCCTCGACCATCAACCATCAAAGGTCAAATATGTCTTATGGATGACCCAAACTCTTCATCATTTCGGCTGATCCATCCATCGGTCGTCAGTGATTTATTTTAGCAAATTTCCAACACTTTTCAAAAACTCTTTGATCTGACCATCGGTCGTCAGTGGATTCTACTGTCGAACCTCACACTTAGAAAATTTTAAACCAAAACCCTAATGAATACAAACCGTCGATCCGATCCATTTCCCATCTCCCGAAATGAATCCTGGTCATTGATTTGATCAAACTTTCAAACGGATGAAACATTACAAATTTTTAAATTTATCATAGTGAATCTCAATCGTCAATCTTGATTTCAAAAGAGATCTCAGTGGTCGATCTACCAAACTTCCCATAACTCTATAAGCGGTCATTAAAAATGGAATTTTGACCATTCTAGGTCGAATTTCGATCTGCAATTTCACCGCTCTACTCCATTAACCCTCTCAAACCGTCTGAAGTCATTAAAACTTGGATTTGACTCATGGACTTCGGGATTTCTCTCTAAAATCTTCATTTTTCCCCCAAATCGATCATATACAAAATATGCAACAAAAAATTTCACCAATTCGCTCTGGTTCGAGCCCATACAAGCCCAGTGTTTGAACCATAAGATCTAATACCATAATGTAACATCCCCCGACCCATCTGAGTGACATTACAGTAGATAATACTCTTAAAAACGAAAATTTTGCTAACTAAATTAATTCATTTACAGTTAGTTGGTTTCCTGTAGCTTACAGCTACAAATTAAAATAGATCTAGCTATTGTCTACAACCATAAAATAGATGCATCTACAACATGTTAATAATCAACATGAAATGCAGCTAAACAACTCATTACAATAGGATATAAATCACTTCCAAATACACAGAGTTCATGCAGAACAATTAAACACATAATTTAACATAACAATTAAACATTTATCTTTTCACAACAGTTATGCAACCAGATGCTTGGGATGGAAGTTCCACCCAACCATAGATTGATTGTTCTAAATATCAACATCCAATCACCCCCAAGCTAAGTCTAGCAATCCACAAAAGAGGGTGGTCTCTCACAATCCACTCATAGCTCATAAAACTCTCAACCCAACAGATATTCTCCTACAGCTATCCCGATTTTCCACCAGCTCTATTCCTCTTAACCTGTCGAACCCAAGGAATGTACCCCTTCATTGATCCTATTCCCTTGGGTGTCCCATTCGTTTATCAAGGTCTCTTTGGCACAAGAAACTAGGAATCTCTTAGCTAGGAACTCAAGGGAAACTGTTGCTAGGAAAACCATCAGCAAACCAACAACAAACACTTGTTGTTTTAGTGCAACTCACCCAGAAGTTCACTCTTCAGGCCTAACAACCTGGCTCTCCAGTTTTCCAACTCTATTTTTCTCCAATTAAGATCCATCTTGCTCTAGAATTCACCCTCCATGGTCGCATAATCTTCAAGCTCTGTTTCTTGCTCTCTACTTGTTTCCCATGCAAAAACTTGACTCACTCAAAATTGTTGTCCAACTCATACGAATTTCCTCTCTTTGGATTTCTTTTCTTGATTCACACTCTTCCCCAAGTTGATTGTACTCAACCCCCATGTGCCCAATAACTTTGGATGTGACCACTCACACCCACCCTCTTACATGTATTCGTTGATTGGCTTTGGGAACACTCAGTCAAAAATGGGAAGGTTGATATACAAATAGAAAATTTAGGAAAATGGGTCAAATTAATATATATTGGTATTTCTCCCTTGGACCCTGTTGGGCCCGAGATATAATCAATTTTATGACAGTTATTAGACACTTTTGTCGAATGTACATATGTGTTTTTCATGTTTTGGAGAAGCTTTTTGAAGAATTGTGCGCTAAAACGGTATGATCTACACCAGGTATGTATGATTTATGTTTAATGTTGATATTGAGTATAATTCATCATGTTTTTATGTTTCCAAGGATCTAATTCACATTTTTTGGTGTTACAGGGAAAAAACGCATCATGTTTTTTCTTCCGGCACTCCTAGTACTCGATCTAGTACCCGGTCCGACACTTCGCCTAGCACTGCATCTTGCACAAAAATGGTGGGCGATTTGGCGGTTATGGTATTGGCGGCCAGTGGTGGGTGAATCAGGAATATGGGTTTTTCTCGTGCTTGCCCCCTCTAGCTACTGAACTCTTGAAAACTCAATTTAAGTTGTTAAGTAGGGCGATTATTGGCTCACTCTATTTCGGCAGTTAGGGCACCATTAATGTAATTTGTCGAATTTAGAAGTGGTTCGACCCTCCTTTGGTTGACCACTTGGTCTCTAAATATTATAAATACCATTGTGGTGGTCAAATAGAAGTTAAGCAGTCGAAGTATCAGTGTGATAGAGAAAAACACGATTTTACTCTGTTTTGCCATTTTTCATTGCCAGATTATATAAAAACTGTGTTTTTGAGTTTTCATGGTGAAATCGAAATGTTGAGTTCGTGGTGTGCTTTTAGGAAGTGACCACGACTTGCTGGGGGGGGAACCAACAGTCTGGTAACTGTTCTTTAAGTTGTTTATGCATTTTATAGTTTAGTTGTCTCTCTTTATTTCCTATACATGCATTATTATTTTGCTAATTAATTTGTTGCTTTAGTTTAATCATTTTAACTCTCTTTTGCAAGTTAGTATGAAGGATTGTGTTATCATGCGTTGATCTTGTAGTCATGAACGAATTTGCAAATTCATAGACTAAACCCATGTGCAATTAGATATTAGACTGTGTTGTATTTATGCTTTTAGAATTAAATTTAAAATAGAGTTTGAAATAGGATAGAACAAAGTTTTATTACATATCTTCTTTAACAAGGATTTGATGGATGGATAGGATTAGTTTCGGTTTTTAATTACAGATTGATTATTTCATTTTTATGTAGATCTTGCTTAATTAGTTGTTGATTAATGTATTTGTTAGTTTACTTTTTAATGTCATGTTTTAATTTTTGTTCTTAAGCATTTTCCTTATTGCAGTTTGAATTGTTAAGATAGATATAGCATAGTTTCACTTTATGTATTTTATTTCCTAGAATTAGATTGCAATTACAATTCTTAGTTAATGGTTGAGTTTAAGTATGAATTTTGCTTACATAGTATAGAAGTACACTTATGATCTCGTTATATTGTTGATGGTTAATAAATGAATATGGAGGGTAATTGACAATTGTTTCAGTAATGGCTAAATTATCATTGGATTGTTTAATCCATACCTTTCACTTTGCTATTGAGATCAGTGTTGAGCTTATACCACTTGAATTATATTTTGTTGTCAAGTTCCATCGATATATTATAAGACACCTAAGACATTCACACAACCACCAACACTATATTTGAGTTTTCATAGGTTAAAAGATATTTTCTTGTTTTCATAGGTTAAAGATAGTTTCTTGCTTTCGTAGATCAGAATATAATTTTATTGTTGTTGTAGGATAGATAGTCTTTTTCTTTGATAGATTAAAGAGCAGTTTGCTTATCATAGATTAAAGTTTAGTTGTTAGTTCTTCTTGCTTTCAATTAAATAGATTTATTTTTATGAATTAGAAGTAGTTTTGAAGTTTGAATTTAGAATATAGTTCACTTGCCTCTTAGGTTAGATAGTTGTTCAATGAGAAGTCTTAATTAGTTTACTTGCAATAGCAGTTATCTTAGGGTAGTTAGTTGTTTACTTGCTTTAATAGGCTACTTGTTTACTTGTCTATTCTTACTTTGATAGTATAGTTGCTTGTTTATTTACTTGCTTTCATAAGGTAGTTGCTCATTGAATTTAGGTAGGCAAGTTAAAGTAGTTTGCTTTTGTTATTTTCTTATTGCTTAAAGTAGTTTTTTTTTGCTTATTTCTTATTGTTGAACTAGTTTGCTTGAAGTAGGGTTTTCACTTGTTTTCTTAGAACTATCCATTGATCCTTGGTCCAAAAGTACTTAGGTTACAAAGTTTAATTTTTCTTAGTAGGGTTTTCTCAATAGATAGCTTTGCTTGAATAGATTAGCCCTTAGATAGCCACTTCCTTAGTTAGACTATACTAGTACCAAACCTTCTACCTTTGGCATATATTTTGCTACAACTCTAAGTTTACTTACCCCGGTTTGACAATTTAATTGAGGGTTTTTAGTGTGTTTTTAGTGCATATAGAACACCCATCATTTTTGGCGTCGTTGTCGGGGAGTTGTCTCAAGGTAAGAAGTAGTTAGGAAATAGATCATTCCTAAACCTTAGCATTATATTGGTGGCGGGGGGACTTTAAGACGAGAGGTAAGAACCTGTGCATCTGTTATTGCAGGATCCCCCAAACCCAATGGTAGTTTTTCTTTTTGTTTTTGCTTACTTTCATGAATAGACCTAGAAACCAAATGGTATATTTTTCTTTTGATTTTTCTTTCTTTCATGAAAAGACCTAGAGGTCCAAAAGGTGGATACATTAAATCTAAATTAGACCTTTCAACCAAGGTTCCTTCTGACCTGTTTGGGGGAAGAGACGTTCCACTTATAAAATCCGTAGATCGATACCAAAAAACAGGAGCTAGCTCAACTCAAAGAGATAAAATATTCTATTAAGGGACTAACACAAGGAGAACTATAGAACAAGAAATTGAAGCATCAATCATATTGGGGCAAGAGGCAAGACCACTCGAGCCTTCCGCAGAACCAAACAATACAACCTTTTCTTTTACACCACCACCAGGAGATCCTAATTTTGAAGACATCATAGACCCTGAATCTTTTGTTTGGTAGTTCAACCATTGTAATTATCTCTCAAACTGACATAGAAACGTTGGCACCAATAATTTCAACCGGCTCGAGCAGAGTCCCAGATATCCAATTAGTAGGAAGACCTTTCCATCAAAGGGAAACCTTGTTCTCTTCAAAGATAAAACCACCTAGGTACTCTCTTTTTGGAAACAAAACCAATATGGATGATTAGGAAGACCATAACAATGTAAGACACGGGGAGGAAGAAGAAACTAGAAACCAAACCGAAACTACCTTCAAGTTTCCAATTTTGGACACCACTCCCAATGTCAACATGAAGAATATTCCTCTCAGCATTGCCTACCTTTTATGGTAAAAATAGTGAAGATCCAGACACCTTCCTATTTGAATTTGACATCTTGTGTAGGAGCTACAACTACATACAAGATGCCCAGAAATTAAAACTCTTTCCTGCCACCCTCAAAGAATCTGCACTAAGATGGTTCATGGGGTTGGGAGAATCCAGTATTAGGTCTTGGGAAGCCATGAAAGACATATTTCTTAAAAAGTACCAAGACTACCGCAAGACCAAAGAGTCTTTTAATGACATCTTTAAAATCCAACAATTGGAAGACGAGACCCTCGAAGATTATATGGAAAGATTTGGTTATATCTCCCAGAAGTCAAAATACCATGACCTCCCAGAGGACGCAATTAGGGCTCATTTTCTTAAGGGAATTTCAGAATAATACCTAGAGATTATTAACCTGATGGCATCAGGTGACATATCTCATAAAACATTTGCTGAAATATGTGAAATGTGTAAAAATTACTCAAGGAGTAGAGCCAAAACAGGGAAGAATGCTCGAGACCCTTACAATAGAAACCTAAAACCAATTAGTTCAGGTGGTATCACGAGAGCAGAGATACGGAAATTTTTAGAAAACTTCAAGACAGACATCTTAAGCACAATAGGTTCCCAGTTGGATACCCTTAAAATCAAAAAGAAACAAGAGGACGAAAATGCAGCAATGAGCATATATTGTCCAAGATGCAGGAGGAAGCATTCCTCAAGGGAATGCCCATTAGATAAAATTTCAGTTTGTTGCTTCTGTACAGAAGACCATGTGACTGAAAAATGTCCATTATTTCCCGGTTTATTAGCCATCTATAGGAGTGGAGATCCTGAGGAGTCTTCTTATACACCTAGGAGGCCATGGCAACCTAGGAACCAGCCCACATACCCAGATCTCCAATCTCAAGTTCCACCCTATTATCAACAACAACAACAACAATGGAACTTGCCAGGTTGGAAAAAATGTTCTACTCAGTACCAACATCCTTGGTTCCAAGGATGGAGAGGAGGACATAACCAAGGAAACCCTCAAGCTCCACCTATCCCTATGTCCAACCATCCTTATCCTCAGTTCCCACCGAACACTCCATAGCTTCTACCAGGTTTTGTTCCACCACCTTTACCTCCTATTCCACAATAACAACTGCTACAATATCAAAATGCTATCTCCCCAAGACCGACACTATTACTGGCACAACCAGTTTCGAACCCGAATAATAAGCCCCCTCAACCTCTTCGCAATGTTGAGATGCAAACCTTCTCAACATATGTTATCACTCATGTTCCATTACAGGAAATTCAACTAAGATCGGGAAAAATTATGGAGAGGCAGAGACCTTTAGTAGTCATCCAGGAAGAAGAAACTACCAAACAACCTATGGATGACACTAGGTGGGAATATGTTATTATCCTGAAGAATCAAGAACCCAAGCTTCCCCAAAATTAACCTTCACAAATTACGAAGGTCCCTCCTTATCCATACTGATTGGTAATCGAGAAACCTACCACCCAATCAGAATTTGACATTTTGAATGAATTGAAGATTATTTGTGTCAAGATTCCCCTGCTTCAAGCCATTACAGACATTCCAATATACAGTAAGGTAGTCAAAGAATTGTGTATTAAGAAGCCAGGTAGGAATCAAAAGGACCTGTTATCACGCAGTTTGTAATTAGGATAAAAGGATTGAGTCTTGTGGGTCAAATTGGCGTAACAGGAACCTATCCCACCCAATGTCACCATGATGGGAAGGTTCTTTCTATTTAGGGAGGTGAGGCCCAGGGGAGACGTCTCAGGTGACCTGGGATTTTGAGGAGGCAAGAGG
>JASDQU010435993.1:61849-73997 GCA_032191745.1 Picea mariana
TGGATACACCAGTTAGTGTGCATGTTCTCCAGGTAATCGTTAATATTGTCTAATGGTGCGGGCCTACTATTAGACTACTGCGAGTAGAAGGTCGTCGAACCTCATTGATTAACTACTTCTTGTTTACCAATATCTTTTGCCTCAATACATTTCTTCACACAGGACTATCACTATTACGAGGTGGCAAATCGATGGTATTCAACGATACTTCTCATTACCACTTTAAGTTATTCATATATTTTTCAAAATTATGTTGAATTGCAGTTATGATAATTAATTATCAGTCCTTTAAAAGGAGAGAATTTTTTTTTCCTATAAACAAATTAAAATAAATCGTTGTTTCTTGATTTAATATAATATACCTATTTGTCAACCGTTAGTGGACGAGTAGATAAATCATAGTCACTTAAGAAAGCCTTGTATTTCTATAAGGATTACTATGACTCGTAATTGAATGTAAATTCAATAAGTTTTACTTTACACCCAATTATAGTATGGATACGAACTTTAGAAGATATGACCATAATATACAATACAGATTCATTCAGTATATTGATATGGGAATTAAAGTATGACTTATAGGAGTCTTTAATATTTTTGTTAAATTTATTAAACGGTCATGTCCTTGCAAAGTGGTCATTGTAAAATTAAATCATCTTTCTTCATTCAATTACAAGTCAAATCGCTCCTTGAATGATTATGATTTTTCTCTACAAGTATTACATATATATATACATTATAAAATTATAAGTCGTACATGGAAAGGAAGTGCATTATGGATTGGAATGATTTCAATTTAGGATTTTTATATAACATGTTAAATGTTATTGTTTATTAGTTTATAAATAAATAAATAAATTGGTTGTTAGTGATTTTATTAAATTAATATATTCAATGAATTAGATTACAAGGAATAGATTAATTATTTTAAATTATTGGTCTCTATTGGAATTTAATTCTATTTGAGGAGGATACAATAAGATCTACACATGATAGTGATTCCAACATCTCAAGAGAGGAACATCCTCATGAAACACAACCAGGGGAGAGGCAACCACCATGTGAGGAGGCAAAGCCACATGCGTCGGTTAAGGGTGGTGTCATAGTGAGTTTATCAGGAGTTCCCTGATACAACACCCTCAAGATCAAGGGAGTCATTTAGGTGTAGAGAGTCATGACCTTAGTGGATGGTGGGGTGACCCGCAACTTTATTGATGCATCATTGGTGGCTAGAAGAGGCTTGTAGACATGGGAGTTTGAGGGATTCAACGTAGTTGTGTCATATGGATACAACATGACCTATCTAGATAGAATTTTGAATATGGAATTGAAATTAGGAAAGAAATCGGTGACCGATGTTTTTATGTAGTTGACCTATCTGATATAGATATAGTCTTGGGGGTCTAGTGGTTGTATTTTCTAGGAAATATCACCATGAACTACCAGACTTTGGAGGTGGGATTCAAAGATGTTGAGGGAAATAAGTTGGTCTAGAGGGGAATTTCCAATGGGAAACCGAGGACAATTTTATCAAAGAGGATAGAGAGAATATTCAGGCACAATGATGTAGCATATGCAACAGAGTGCTTGATCACTACGCAGAGAGCATCAAATGGAAGGAAGAGGTACCACATAGAGATATAGGAATTGTTGGGGAAGAATGAGTAGGTTTTTGGACAGATTCCACTAGGGCGACCTCCATACATAGGGTATGATCACACTATTGAGCTGGAGGAGGGGGTTAAACTACTAATCACAGTACCTTACAGACATTGTAAAAGGTTTAAGCATGATTTTGAGGAAGAAATCAAGAAATTCCTTGAGAGGGGGCATATCCGACCCAATTCTAGTCCTTTCACTTATTCAATTGTTCTAGTCATGAAGAAGGATGGAACTATGAGAATGTGGATTGAATACCTTGCACTAAATAATAAAGCAATAAAGAACAAGTACCCCATTCCAAAAATAGACGAGTTGATGGACGAGTTGCATGGAGTCGTCTAATTATCGAAGATTGATCTTTGCTCAAGTTATCATGAGATCAATATCAAAGAGTAGGAAATTGAGAAGACAACATTCATGTGCCACTTTTGTCATTTTGAGTTTTTGGTCACACCGTTTAGGTTGACCAATGCACCTGTGACATTCCAATCTTGCATGAACCATATCTTCAACAGATAGTTCAGGAAATTCCTATTGGTTTTCTTTCATGATATACACATTTACAACAAGACTTGGGAGGAGCACCTGAGACATCTAAATGAGGTGTTGAATATTATGAAATCATAGTAATTATATGCCAAGGAGTTGAAGTGTGAATTTGGAATGAAATATATCTTGTACCTAGGCCACATCATCATCACACATAGGGTTTAGGTACATCAGGAAAATATTCATGCCATTTTGGATTGGACAACACCCACGACACTCACAGAGATGAGAGGATTCTTCGGGTTGTGCAGTTATTACATAAGGTTTATGAAAGGATTTTCACATTTGGGAGTACCACTCACAGACCTCACCAATAATTAAGGAGCATTCAATTGGTCTGATGAATCACTTTCCTAGTGCTAGCACTACCTGATCTCAATCAATCATTTGTATTGGAGTGTGATGTGTCAGGAGAGGGGATAAGAGAAGTGTTGATGCAAGGTGGCCACCCCATATATTTATAGAGTAGGAAACTCATGGATCCTAAGAGGATCTACCCTATATATGACACGGAAATTTTTACCATCATGCATGCCTTGGAAAAATTCAGACAATATCTGGTGGGCAACAAATTTGTGGTGAATATTGATCATAATAGTCTAAAGTAATTTATGGATCATAAATACCTTAGTGAAAGACAACATAAGTGGGTCACCAAGGTACAAGCTTATAAATTTGACATCAAGTATGTTAAGGGAAAGAAGAATATTGTGGCAGATGCATCATCCCGAAGACTAGCGAGTTGTTCATTATTAGAGATATTAGTTGATTGGAAGGCTCACTTAATGGTGAAGTACTCTAAGAACAAATTATATTGTGAGGTGATGGATGGATAGATACATGATGACATATACCAAGTCTTAGACGATGTCATATTATATAAATATCAGATCTACTTGGTTTTAGAACCTAAGCTCAAAAAGAAGATTTTGAATGCAACACATGATTCGCCACTAGCAGGACATCAAGGGTATTTTAAAACCTACATGAAAATCAAGGAGATATTTTTGTGTAAGGGTCTCAAAGATGATGTGTTGAGGCATGTTAGAGAGTGTATGACTTGTCAACAGAACAAATCAGAGAAGACACGCCCTGTAGGGTTACTTCATTCGTTACCCATCATGGAGCAGAGATGGGAGAGGATTTCAATGGATTTCATCACGGGCCTACCCAAGGTGTAGGGTAGAGACTGTATTTATGTATTGGTCGAATGATTAACCAAGTTGACACATTTTTTTGTGATACTTTCAAATTACAAGGAAATAAAAGTCACCAAGTTGTTCTTCAAAGAGGTTTTTAAACTCCATGGATTGTCAAGGTACATAGTTAGTGACAGGGACAATAGATTTATCGGTGCTTTCTGGTGGGAGTTGTTCATGTTAGTAGGTATAGATTTGACACTGAGCACCAAATATCATCCACAGATAGACGGGACGATCAATATTGTAAACAAGTGGGTGGAAGGATATCTGAGGAAATGTTTTGGGGGGCATCAACGAGCATGGACTAAGTGGTTACACATGGGTGAACATTGTTATAACACTACCTATAACATGTCCATTGGGATGACACCCTTCAGAGAATTATATGGATACAATGATCCATCATTTGTAGATGTGGTATTTTGGGACAACATGGCTCCCAAATACAAATATTGGATACAGGAGATTAAGGAGATCCTCAAGATCCTTAAGGAGAATTTACAGGAAACCCATAATCAATAAAAGATATATGCGAATAAGCACCAGGTCGAGTGCATCTATMTTTGAGGAGGGAGAATTGGTATTTTTGAGGCTACAACCTTACATACAATGTTCRTTGAAAAGGAGTGGGGTAGAGAAATTGAGTCAAGATTCTTTGTCCCTTATAGGATTATCAAGCGAGTGGGGGAGGTGGCTTATGAGATTGAATTGATAGAGGGAAGTAAAATCCATAATGTTTTTCATGTGGCATGCCTTAAAAAKGATTTARTACAACAAATTACTACTTCCATGGAGTTACCCCCATTATATGAGGAAGGTCAGTTGGAGTTGGACCCTGAGGAGGTTTTGGAGATCAGGGAGTAGAAGTTGAGGAGTCAGATTATCAAGGAGTGTTTGATCAGGTGGAGAGGTTTGCTAGTTGAGGACACTACATGGGAGGAAGAGAAAATTATACAACACCCTAGTGCAATTGCTTGAGGACAAGCAATCTCAGGAAGGGAGGATTGTAATGTCCCTTTCCCAGTGATGACTCAAGGAGGAGTAACTTAGTATCCTATACTTATTCCCATAGGATATAGTAAGGAGAAAAAGGGAATGCAATAATTATTTAGTTTTATATACCAAAAAATCCTAAGTTGAAAGTGACATTAAGTCATAAAGTGGAAACAAGTGATTAAGTGACTTAAGAGAATAATTAAAGACAAAACTTAGGAAAGTTCACTTTAATTAAATAAAGTGAATGAGGAATTAGAATGTGAATCGAGTATAAAGGGGAGGATATCCCTAATTCCTCTCATTATCAAATATTTATATTGAGAATTAGATTGCAGAGACAAGTTGGGAAACTTTGTGGAATTTTGTAGATTTCCAGTGAGAAACCACCACAGTGATTGATTTCGGTGTTAGAAGACACACCCTAGTTAGTTAGGAGGATCATCTAGATTCTCCATCGTTATTCAGGATTGCAACATATATAACATTTGACCCATTCAGAGGGATTCGCATTAGTTATGGAGGTTCAAAGATTCAATCTTGGTTCTTGGATGATGTGGTAGTTACATGATTGATCTAGAGGGAGGCATGGAGGTTCAGGAGGGATGTTATCCCGTCAGATAGCAACATATCTCACCGTTCATGCAACATATCTTCCATCCAATAGTATATTTGGACTTGCATGTGACAGATCCACACTCACATGTATAAGATCTGGTATTTCCTTTACTCGCATGTAGTAGATCTTTCCACAAGAGATTCTCCATCCATCCGTGACAACATTTGCAGTGTATATCCATTTCATGTAGCGTATTCTCAATACATGCAACATATTTCATTGTGCATGCAACAGATCTTCCATCCAACAACATACTTGGACTTTCTTGCAACAAACCCACACTCACTTGTAACGGATATAGTATTTCCTTTACATGCATGTATATTCCAGGTTAGATCTAGACTTATAAAGATCAATATGAATATTTTTGATCAATTTAGCAGTGTTTTGATTATATTCTAGTATTCCATTTATTGTAATTTCATTATTTACCATTAGTGCAATAAAGAACATTGTTCCAGCAACAAAACTATTTGCATGCAGTGAAAACAAGCTTAAAACCACAAACATTATGAGAATAAACTAAACCTGATCTAGAATCCTTGAAACTGCATTAAAAAACCAAAAGAAAATTCAGTCAGATAGCCAAATCAGTATTTGGGATATTTCATTCTTATTTTCACTATTCCCTTGCATCTTGATATCTCCTTTAGATAATCTCTCATCTAGGGCATGTAAGATGGAATTTTGTAATTGTTCCTGTTGATTATTTGGGTTGGTTGTCATTGATGTCAACCCTTGAAGAAAGTATGGTAGCAAATTTCGGTAGCACAAAGGTTTGGGTAATGGACCCAAGTTTGTTTGATGGATAATGGTATGAGTTTTGATATATTTCAAGGAAAGACTATTCTAGATGGATAGTACATGTCATGCCATTTCGAGTGGTATGTGGAACGTCACATAACTCCTCACGGTTAGAGAGTTATGGCCATGTGAAGTTGGAGAACACTCATGAGTCATCTAGAAGCCCCAAAAGGTCAAAAAATTACCCTATGATTATCAAAATTTAAGGTTGATGTTTTTGTAATTGCTCACGCATTCTTTTGTATAAAAAGAGGGTTGTTGCATATGGTATTAGAGCGAGGTTCCACTCCGCAACACTGGACTCATTATGACTTCCAATGCATTTGCTTAATTTAAAGATATAATTACTAATATAAAATGAAATTGTTTTATGGTAGGTATCATGGTTAGAGGACAAAATACGAGTAGACATCGAGGTGCGTGAGGAAGAGGTATTCCTCCTCCAAGTACATCCACGCTTGAGGGGTCTGCTCATGAGAAACTTGTAGTGGGCGATGTCATGGGTATGATGAGGTATTTTCAAAGGATGTTAGAGGCGTTGATAAATCACCTTGATCGTGATGAGGGTAGGGATTTTGTACCCAATGAGGGTTCACAATGCGCTCCTGTGGTGAGAGGTAGTGGTCATAGAGAACTCGAGAAGGTAAAATTTCCTGAGTTCTGGGGTTCCACAAATGATTTAGTTGCCGAAGCTTGGATGGAGAATATGGCAATGTGTTTTACATTATGTGATTATACCTGCAACATGAAGGTTCGTATGGTAGTTTTCCAGCTGAAAGGGAGTGCGCTTCTTTGGTGGAAGACACTCTTACCACAACTAAATATGGACATTGAAGACATGTCTTGTTCGAGGAGAGATTCTAAGAGAGGTATCTATATGATGAGTTCATTGAGCGCCAACTCAATGAATTCAATGCTTTACGACATGGTAGTCGTACAATAACTGAGTATGAGGCTAGATTTATGGATTTGATCAGATATGCTCCGCACCTAAACACTAAAAATTTAAAGGTGAATAAGTTTGTGTTTGGTCTCAAATACAACATTCATGCTTAGGTGAGGATTCTGATGCCTCATACTTTGCACGATGCAATACAGAAATATTTTATCACTGAAAAAGAGTTGAACAGTGAGGGTCAAGGTAGGAATCCTTCCAAGCATATAGGATAGACACCACTTAGAGCATCATAGCAACAGAAACCCGTTAGACATACTTATGGGCACCATGATATACCCAGAGGACCTATATTTTATACACCATGTAGACATGATACCAATCATATGACTCTGTATAGAGCACCACCGCAACAACAACCGCATCGTCCTCAACAACAACTGCAGTATAGATATTTTCCATAGAACAGATCAGGGCCTTAGAACCCTAGACCAACAAATTATTCCTTTGGAACTAGGAGCACTGACCCTAAGAATGGATGTTGGATTTGTGGAGAGCCCCACTATCATAAATATTGTCCTATTGAGAAGGCAAGAGCTGTAACATCAACATGACAAACAACAGTAGGAGATCTGGGTAAGGCCCATAGGATTCATGCAGTGGTGAATAACTGCCAAGACAAGCATCAGTCTACGGTGTTTGAGACTTCAAGTATGATATCAGATCAACAGTTTAGTATTTTGATAGATCCAGGAGATACTGAGAGTTTTATATCTAGTGTTGTGCTCAAAATAATTAAGGTGAAGGAAGTCAAACAAGATGAGTTTAGATATGTAGAATTGACACCTGGAGCAAAGAAAAAAGTTGGAGGACAGGTTAGAGATCGTAAAATTAATTTGGGTGACTTTGTTGCAAGTGTAAACCTTTTTGTTATACCCTTGGGGTCCTGTGACATTGTCACTAGAATGGATTAGTTAGAATCACATGATGCGATACTTAACTATAATACAAAACATTTAAGTTTAATTGATGATTTGGGAAAGAGTAAAGTAATTGTGGAAAGAAACCAAGGAGTGTTGCTAAGATTTATTACTTTCCTACAATCACAGAAAAATATGCACAAGGGATGTAAGTTGTATGCCATTCTAGCTCTTAATGAAAAGGGTGACATGGAAAGATTGGAAGAATTTTCGAAAGCATTAGAGTTTGTTGATGTTTTTCCTAAGGAACTACCGGGTTTACCACCGAAAAGAGAATTGGAATTTACTATAGATTGAAAACCTGGAGCATAACCAATTGAAAGAATGCCATATCGGATGTCGACACCTGAATTTCAAGAGTTAAATATGAAATTGAAGGATATATTAGATTTGGGACTTATATGTTCAAGTGTATCACCATGGGGTGCACCAATAATTTTTGTAAGAAAGAAAGACAGATTGTGGAGGCTTTGCATTGACTATTGTCAATTAAACAAGGCCACGATCAAGAATCGAGACCCATTACCAAGAATTGATGAATTATTTGATCAAATGAAGGGAGTGATAGTGTTTTCAAAGATTGATTTGAGATCAGGGTATCACCAGTTGTGAATCAAAGAGGAAGACATTACTAAAACAATGTTTAAGACAATATTTGGACATTACGAATTTACTATGTTACCATTGGATTGACAAATGACTCTGGTGTTTTTATGAGTTTAATGAATGGGGTATTTCGCAAACACTTGGAAAATTTCATACATGTATTTATTGATGACATATTAATTTACTCTCGAATGAAAGAAGAGCATGACTAACATCTGAGATTATTTTTGCAGTGTTTAAGAGAAAACAAGTTGAACATAAAGTTGTCGAAAAGTTATTTTTATCTGACCAAGATTCACTATTTGGGACACATTATTTCTAGAGAAGGTATCACTGTGGATCCAATGAAGGTAGAGGTTATTATGGAATATGCAACACCGAAAAACGTGCAAGAAGTAAGTATTTTTATGGGATTAGCAGGTTACTATAGACGTTTCGTTGAAGGTTTTTTGAAAATAGAAAATCCAATTATAGAACTTCAAAAGAAGAATAAGAAATTCATTTGGTCAGAGAAATGCATTGAAGCATTTCAGAAGCTTAAAGAATTATTAACAATAGCACCGATATTGAAAGTTCTGAATATGGACAAGGAATTCTTGGTATGCACTGATGAATCCAAGGAAGGATTGGGTGGAGTATTAATGCAAGAATGTCGAGGTATCACATATATTTCAAGGAAACTAAGAAGCCATGAAAATAATTACACAACACACGATTTGGAATTATTAGCAATTGTTTATGCCTTACGATTTTGGAGACACTACCTTATCGGAAGGAAATACGAACTGAAAACTGATCACAGTGGATTGAAACACATTTTTACTTAGAGTGAGTTGAACGCACGATAAAGACGTTGATCATAAATTTTAAGTGAATATGATTTTGAGATCACATACATTAATGGGACAATTAATAGAGTAGCAGATGCGCTGAGCCGAAGACCCCACATTTTCTCAGTAATACCCCTAAAGACGAATCTTCGAGAAAATATTTTAGCATTGCAGATTGATGATGATTGGTACAAGGAAGTAAAAAAGACAATATCAGACAAGATACCATGATTATACTTAGATATGAGGGTTATTCATTGGAAAATGACAAACTACTAAGATATAATGATAGAATTTATGTACCACCAAATGAAGAAATGAGAAATTTAATTTTGAACGAAGCTCATCGAGCAATGTACATGGCTCATCCGAGAGTCACGAAAATGAAGGAAAATCTTAAACCATTATTCTTTTGGAATGATCTGAAAATGATAAAGACTTGTATTCTTGAAAATATTTGCAAGTTTTAATTCAAGTGTTCTTATGCAAATGGATCAATTTTGTGAAACACAACTTTTAAAGAAATTACACATTTAAGATGCATATAAACAACAACAAATAATAGTGAACATAAAACACATAACACAACAAATGATAAAGGAGTTCACCCCTCTCTTGGGCTACATCTCCTGGTCCAGCTTCTAATGGATCTTTTGTATTATTTGCTCAAAGTGCTAAAATATGTGCTTTACCATTCTCAAAATGCCAAATAGATGGCTCCAATGGCTTCACAACGTCCAAAAACCCCTAGCTGGGCTTTTTCGACACTTCGTTTGGCCAAAAATTGAAGAAGATAGGCTTCCTAGAAGTTCCCCTTCAAACTTGTTGTCTCTGGATCGCCAAAATGCACCTCTGCCTCCTCAACCTAGCCCCAATGCGCATATTTGTGTGAAAACTCAGCATCGGGCGCAACCGCACAAACGGTGCAAACTGTAGGACGGTTAGGGTGCACCCAGCCCTTAACCGCCAAGTCCGTGGGCATATGCTCTACCATACGACCGCGTGCACATATAAAAGGGGCCACGCCCCAAATCAAATGATAGAGCGACAAGTGTCGACGCGGTTTTATAACTGTTGGTAATAAAAATCCCACGCAATACATAGACCACTGATCGTATGTGTATGGACCACCAGTTATATGTGTTATGGCTCCGTTTGAACTACACGCGCGGGTAGTCACATGATATATATATATATGGACGGGGGCTGGGGCCTGTCCGCACCCATTCAAAAACACATTTCAATTCAAATATAAACAAAACCATATAGTGGTAAGAACCACTACAGTGGCACGCCGATTGGGTGGCTCTTCCCAAGGCCATACCTCTACCCAGAGGTCGCGGGGTCGATTCCTGCCGACTACACAAGTTTTAACCAATGTTTAGGTGACACATGGTGGCCATTGATTGGGCCACGTGTCGCCATCCCATTTGCCACAAACAAGCCACGTGTCATATGCCAACTTGTCCACATGACTGCCAACCACACCTTCCATGTGTCGTACATCTTTTCCACGTGTCGTACGGTCTGCCATGTCAGCATCCATACGGACTGTACAGTCAGCACATTTTTTTTCCTGTTTGTCGATTTGAACAGAACGTGATATCTCTCTCATCCGACGTCCTTTTTAACCCAAATGAGTTGCGTTGGGTTCATGACAATGAGGCCTATGCTCCCCTTTGATTTGAAGCGATTCCGAGCACTTTGAATTTTGAGCAAAATTTGATCCCCTGGATCACACCTCCCCATTGGAAAGCTTTTGGACCTCCAAAAGACTATTTTCAGTCTATTTGAAGATGAGAGTATAGTTNCACATTTTTTTTTCCTGTTTGTCGATTTGAACAGAACGTGATATCTCTCTCATCCGATGTCCGTTTTAACCCAAATGAGTTGCGTTTGGTTCATGACAATGAGGCCTATGCTCCCCTTTGATTTGAAGCGATTCCGAGCACTTTGAATTTTGAGCAAAATTTGATCCCCTGGATCACACCTCCCCATTGGAAAGCTTTTGGACCTCCAAAAGACTATTTTCAGTCTATTTGAAGATGAGAGTATAGTTCCCTCACCTTTCCAACCTCAATCCACTTGGCTTTGCTTGGATTTGTGCCTTTAAGACCAACTCAAAGATACTCCACATTTCCTCGTTTTGAAGTTCTCATTCTCCTGTCAAGGATTGTGTCTTCATGTAGTTCTGTAAGATATTCTGGGGAGAAATCATCTATAGAAATAATCTGAACATGTTCTCCTTGACCATCAATCAAAGGGGGCTCATACAATTTCAAATTCTCAACATTAACAATTGCATACATTTGCATATAAGGAGGCAAATCTAAACGAAAGGCATTGTTACCAATCTTGTCAAGAATCTTAAAAGGACCATATCGAATTGGTTTCAATTTTTTATCTTCTCCCTTAAGCCTCTCCTTACTAATGGAAAGCCAAACTTCATCTCCAACTTGGAAACTGTGATCAACACAATGCTTGTCATGTCTCATCTTGTACTTGGCTTGACTCTTTTCCAACTGCTCTTGTACCATTTGATGTATTGACTGAATTTGTTCAATGAACTTTTCTGCCCTATCAATGTCATATTGACCATCAATAGAAATATCCTTCCGAAAGATAAAATCTAAAGGATATTTGGGCAAATAGCCAAAACATGCTTCAAATGGCGACGTTTGAGTTGAAGAGTGCTTAGCTTGATTGTAAGCATGCTGAATGTAGTGCAAATGCTCATCCCAAAGTTTAGGATGCTTGCTGCAATAACCATGAAGAAGATGCACCATTGTTCTATTTACCACTTCTGTCTGACCATCGGTTTGCGGATGAAAAGATGTGCTCTTTTTTCAGTTTGGTGTCCATGAGTGCCCATAAACTCGACCAAAAGCTTCCAATAAATCAAGAATCCCGATCAGAAATAATGGATTTAGGCAATCCAAAATGTACCCAAACATTCTGAAAGAACATTTGTGCCATTTTCTCAGCTGTAACCTGCTTCTTACAAGGCA
>JASDQU010435994.1:6086-18139 GCA_032191745.1 Picea mariana
CAAAACCGTGAGCGAACACTCTTTAAAAAAAACTAGCTTTAACGCATATTCTCCTTGAAAAAAAAAAAACTCCGAGATCTGTAGAAGCTTATCTGAAATCCTCACCAGCTGTCCCATTGAAACCCTTATTTGGAGAAAAAACAACATGGAAGGATGCATTGCATATTGATTTGTTGCTGGGCGGTGAAATCCCCAGCAACAGGTGGAGTTTCTATGGAATATGAGTAGACAAATAGACTCTACATTCACAGATCCTCCCATATTTTCAAGGCTAGGTTTGATATCGAGCAAGATAAAACCAACATTCAAAGACGCCTAGTGCAAGCACCCAGGCCTGAAACAAAAAATGGAAGAACCCACAGGAGCATAAGATTGGGTACCAACACAATGCATCCGGCCAGGATCGAGCATTGTTTAGCATTTGGGATGCCAATTAAACCCTTAGACCATCAACCTCGACCGCATTTGTAGAGTGGGAGAGGCTGCAAATGAAGGAGCATGTAGGGTTTTTGGGTAATGAGATCCCTGGGGGGGCACGTGGGCCTCATGCGAGGACCCAAGATGCTCGACTTCTCTTTTTATTATTATAGATTATTTAAAATTTTAATTATTATAATATGTCTATATATATATATATATATTTAATTGTTTGATTTAATTGTTTTTATTTGATTGTTTAAATTATTTTAATTTTAACATTAATCGTTTTAATTTAATTAATTTTAATTCTTTAAGATAAGTTGTTTCAAAAATTTTCATTTTAAATTTTAAAAGTTTAATTGTTATAATTTAGTTTAAAATTTAATTAATTTGAAAAAGTATTTGTTTTAATTTGGGTTTAAAATTTTAATTTTAATTATTTCACTTAATTAAGTAGTTAATTAAAGTATGTAGGCATCTAGTATGGATCAATTCTAATATTTGATTAATAATATGAATAATTAATTAAGTGATTAAATGTTAATATGTACATGATTAGGATACTAATAATAATATTAAATTTTGGGATTAGATTAGATATGTCGATTAAGACTATTGAAACTTAGGTTAAAGTTTAGTCTAGGTTAGTAGGTTTATAATAATTAAGCAACATTATGTTCAAGATCACATTACCTAGTTTTAAAAAGAAAAATTTAAGGACTTAAACCATGATAAAGGAGGAGGGGGCTTCAGGCGCGCTAAGAAGGCAAGTTAGAGAAATTCACGAGTGTGGTACAGTGTTAGCGTAGCTAGCAAGGCGAGAGAGTCAATAGTTTTCTTAGGTGATTACATCGAGCTTAGATTCTCTAACTTGTCTGTAAATAGACATTAGAGTTGATAATTGTCTAGTAGACCTGGGAGTGTGTACTACTAGGTTGAAGGTATATGCCATTGCTTTCGGAACTTATGACCTAATCATTGGAATGGATTGGTTAGAAGTCCATCGAGCTATCGTAGATTGTTTCGAAAAAAGGGTGCTTTGTGTTGACGAAGAAGGAAGGCCAGTAGAGATTCGCGGTGTACGAAGAAAGGTGTCTCTACACTTTATCTCAACTATGAAGGTTAAGCGGTTCATGAGGCAAGGGTGTCGAATTTATGTAGTAAAAGTAGTGAGTGAAAGGAAAGGACCCTCCTTGGATCAGTACCTAGTATTGTCATAGTTTAAGGATGTTTTTCCGAATGAATTGTCGGGGTTACCTCCTAAGAGGGAGCTTGATTTTACTATTGAGCTAAAGCCTGGTGCATAACCAATTTCCAAGACTCTATATAGGATGACAGGTCCAGAACTTTGTGAGTTGTAGATGCAGTTGAAAGAGCTACTCGACTTAGGGCTAATAAGGCCTAGTGTCTCACCTTGGGGTGCACCAGTAATTTTTGTAAAGAAGAAGGATGGTTCCTTATGACTGTGTATAGATTACAGGGACTTGAACCATGCTATAGTGAAAAATAGGTACCCAATGCCATGAATAGATGATCTCTTTGATTAGATTAAAGGAGTAGCGATATTCTCAAAAATTGATTTGAGATCAGGGTATCACCAATTAAGGATTAATGAGGGAGATATTCCTAAAACTGCCTTTCGAACTCGGTTTGGGCATTACAAGTTCATTGTAGTACCTTTAAAATTGACCAATGCACCAGCAGTATTCATGAACCTCATGAATGGTGTATTCCGGAAATACTTAGACCACTTTGTACAAGTCTTTTTAGATGATATCCTCATCTATTCGAAGAACTAAAGAGAACATGAGGAACACTTGCGAGTGGTGTTGTCCTGCCTTATAGAGAACAAATTGTATGGAAAGTTGTCAAAGTGATCCTTCTTCTAGAAAGAAATTCACTATTTAGGTCATATAATTTCCGAGGAAGGAATCTCCGTGGACCCAGAAAAGGTAAAGGCCATTATGGAATGGACAGTGCCAAAAAATGCTTATGAGGTAAGAAGCTTCATGGGGCTAGCAGGTTATTATCGGTTATTTATGGAAGGGTTCCCTAAAATAGAGAAAGCCATCACCATTTTGCAGCGCAAGGGGGTCAGGTATGAATGGACAAAAGAATGTGATAGTGCATTCATCGAGCTTAAAATATTACTAACTAGTGCACCAATTCTACGAGTGCTAGATATGGAAAAGTACTTCACAGTCTGCATGGATGCCTTGAAGAAAGGGTTGGGGGCCGTGCTAATGCAGGATGGAGGAGTGATAACTTATGCGTCAAGGAAGTTGAAGAAACATGAGAAATTTTACGCTAGTCATGATTTAGAGTTGGAAGTTGTAATGCTAGCTCTAAAACTTTGAGCTCAAAAATGGACCATCAAAGTTTAAAACATCTCTTCACTCAAAGGGATCTGAATGCCAGGAAAAGGAGATGGAGTGAGTTTATGAGTGAGTACAATTTTGGTATTTCCTACATCAAGGGAAAGGAAAATATGGTTGTGGATGCCTTGAGAAGGATACCACATGTCTTCTCTTTGGTACCCTTAAAAGTAAATCTGAGGGAACATGTGTTAACGCAACTCCATGGAGACAGTTGGTATTTAATGGTTACCTCAAACCTCCAGAGTGGGAGGCAATTAGATCCATTGTATGAAGGATATAGTCTGAAAGAATATGGACTATTAAGATATTGAGGAAGGATGTACATCCTCGAAGGTGGGGATATTCGAAGCATCATACTCAAGGAATCCCATAGAGCACTTTATTGTGTGCATCCCGGTGTGAAGAAAATGTACATAGACATGAGGAAGCTCTTCTTCTGGGTAGGCATGAAGCATGATGTAGTCCATCTCATTGCCAAGTGCCTAGAGTGTCAACAATTGAAACATGACCACCATCACCCGACAGGCCTCCTACAACCACATGATGTTCCTATGTCCAAGTGGGAAGTCATTTCGATGGATTTTGTTGTGGGGTTGTTGCTCACATCTCATAGACACAATGTCATCCTTGTGATAGTTGATAAGTTGACCAAGAGTGCTCATTTTATTCCAATTAGAGACACTTACGATGTCATTGATGTGGCACGTGTGTTTGTAAGTGAGGTCATCTGTTTGCACAAGATACCCAAGGAGATCATTTCATATAGAGACTCCAGATTAACTTCTATGTTTTGGACAAGTTTGCAGTCAACATTGGGGACTCAGTTGAACGTAAGCACATCTTATCATATGAAAATAGATGGGAAAACTGAGAGAGCAAATCAAGTTATGGAATACATGCCTAGGATGCATGTTATGGATAATCAAACCCATTGGGAGAAGTACCTACCTTTGGTAGAGTTCGCCTACAATAACAGTTTTCATAGCTCCATTGGAATGCCACCCTATGAAGCTCTGTATGGAAGGACATGCAGAACATCGTTGAGTTGGGAAAGATTAGAAGACTGAGTAACAGTTGGGCTAGAATTGATTCAGGAGATGGAGGAATAGATGATTCAGATTAGGCAGAGACTAAAGGAATCATATGATAGACAGAAAATGTATGCAGATGCACACAGGACTGATCAAAGTTATAAAGTGGGAGATCAGGGTTTCATTCGTATCAGGCCTAATAATAGTACCATTCGGTTCGGGAAGGGGACAAATTTGTCACCTCGATTTATAGGACCGTTCAAAATCTAAGAGAAAATTGGACCCGTTTCCTATCGTCTCGTACTGCCACCCCACTTGCATAAAACTCATAATGTTTTTCATGTATTTGTTCTATGTCATTATGTTGTTGATGAATCAAATAAACTAAATTGGAAGGAATTGCAGGCATCAGACGCGGGAACCCTCACGGTAGAACCGTTACGCATATTGGACCGTAGAGTCCGACAACTCAGAAACCGTCTGGTAGACCAAGTTAAGGTCTAGTGGGACAAGTATAGTCCAAGATCTTCTATTTGGGAAGATGCCGAGACATTACGACGAGATTATCCCTCACTTTTTTTACCACCTCGAGAATATGTTCTCAAAGGTTGGGTGTATGTAACACCACCTTTTGACTTAGACAACTAGGATTACCTGAGGCCTAATCACCTTTATTTTATTTATTTTTTTCATGGTGAAACTATTAATGATACACTTGAAATTTTAAGACGTAGAAACCTGTATGAATGTTTAAATGTTATTTGAATGATGATGGATATGATGCGATCTACTATGTCAATGTAAATTCTATGAATGTTAAATATTATTGATGATGATGGATATGATGCGATCTACTATGTGAATGTAAATTATATGAATGTTTAGATGTTATTGATGATGATGGATATGATGTGATATATTGTGTGAATATGAATCCTATGAAGGTTTAAATGCTACTTGAATGATGTTGGATATGACACAATCTATTATGTAAATGATAATTCAATGAATGGGTAACGTTAATTGAATTATGGGGATATTATGAGATCTATTTATAACTTGAAAACTTTCATGTTAAAGTTGTTGGTATGTGGATACCGAATTGCAAGTATGGTTGTATGCAATTACATGATGATAATGCATAGATATGTATGAGTCTGTGTTACAGACTAATCTGTAGGTCATTGGGCTATGAAATAGCCAAGGGATAATGATAATGAAAGTGAATGTCATGACCACTGACCGAGAAAAAATATGGTATGAATATTTGTATGTGAAATTATATTGGTTTGGATGCATTGCTATGATAATTGGACCAGTGCAGGATTTCAGGTGGTGAGACTGCTCAAAACTGAATAAATAATGAAAAAACTCCCAGCAACACGGTGCCACTGTATATTCCATTGTAGGTTGTGGACCCTAGTCCTGTTAGGAGGGGAGGAGGCATATCCCACCATGTATCCTCCGAAACCTAGAGTCATGGGAGGATGGTGTTAGCTCACGCTCCCCTAGACATGTGATGATGACTGTCAGTTGCCTGTTGGGGAAGCTTGGTCAAGATAGTGACACTTCCACTTACGGGTTCTATTTGGAGTTAGGTCAATATAGTTGATGCTCCAAAATAGTCCAACAGAGGAAGGATAGGAATGGAAAATGGAAGTAAGTTAGGGAGGAAGGATGAATATAAATAGTTGAGAGTGTATGGAGATTCATCTTATGGTGGAATTTATTGTTTTTCCTTCTGAAAAGAAAATGTGTATATATGAGTATTCATAATTACGTAACTAAACCACAATTGTCTAAATAAAATTGTTGAGCTAGATTATTGTAATTAAGGGAATTCACAAACATTTCATTGTCTTATTATCTTTTATAAAATGAATAGTCTTATTGATTGGATTGGATGCATACATAAAATACTATAGGGGTGATGGGTATTGTTATTAGTACATGCACGAAACTTGTACGTACTAGCTACACATGCATTTCTTGTACATGTACACTAGCAAGTATGAGTTTTCTTGGCTTACTTACTAATAATGTTGGTTATTGGATATGAATGTGTGAACCATGTGTCTTTTCCCTTGTATCATAAAATACTTTAACTTTGGGACAAAGTTTCCTGAAGGGTGGGTGTATGTAACAACCCTAAGTAATTAATCAATTGTCATGATTTAAATAATTGTTTAATGTATATTAGTTAATTAATTAATTAATTAATTGTCTTGATTTAATATTTGTTTAATGCATATTAGTTTAACTAACTAATTAATTAATTTCATGATTAAATATTTTGTTAATGAATTTGAGTTTAATAAATTTTTAATTTATTAAATGGAGACCTAATGTATCGAATGATGGAACCATTAAAGAGAAAGGGGATAGGGTAGATGACACTTAATGGAGAGATAAGGTGGGTGAGAGTTAATGAAGGTAGAAGGCGGTGAATCATAGAGGGGGGAAGGAGGATAAGAGAAGGGAAAAACATGGGAGAAGGGACATTTGTTTTGGGGGAGCATAATTTTTCATAGGAGAGGACTGTATTGTTGGTTTGGGGCTAGAGTAGCTTGTTGGAGGATGGTACTACTGGCTTTTGCTTGAGAAACTTGTTGGAGTTTGGTGGACTGAGACAGGGGGCACCTGTTGCTGGGAGTTTTGGGCTCGGGAACTATGAATCCATACAGAATCTTGGAGCTAGGGAGCCAAAGAGGCTCTGTTCCTAGCTGGCTGGGAGGAAAAGATTCAGTTTTGGGTAGAGCTTGGGCAGAGTCTCAGCGTCATCTTGGACAGACAGAGTTGGGGAAACAACATCGCTTGAGAGGTATCTATGTTCATTATTATGGCATGCTCATTATCGTTATGATGGTTTATTATATGCTGTGTATGTTACTCAATATGTTATTTATATCATGCTACACATTTCGAATTTTGTTGAACCATGAACTGTTATTTTGTTACCGTAAAGAAATCATGATAGGAATTTTATGTTTAAATTTATGAAATTTTAGGTTCTGTTAGATATGTTGGAGAAATTTCTATTTTCGACACACTAGTTCAGTGGGAGTTAGCTGACTAGTTCTGTTTAGAATTTCTATTTTTACCATCACTATTATGCATGCATGCATTCCTAAGGAAAGTTAACCGCTTGATTGTTTTTCTTAATTATGGAATGCTTTGCCCTATATATGAGTGTATTCCTCTCATTCATTGTATCATATTGATCATGATCTATGTATCAATCATCATCTCATTGGAGTAGTGTGAATATATTTTCTCATTCTTCCATATTGAATCTCTCTTCCTTTCTTGATAATCTTTGTTTGTACTTATTTTAGCTAGATATCCTGTGTAGGTTTCCATGAAACACTAACATGGTATTAGAGCTATGCTTCTTGGAGCATGCCAGACAAGCCAAAGAATAAGGAAAATCAGGGTTTCGATGGGCTAAATCTGTGGCCGTAACTTTCAGCAATTATTCTTCCCAAAATATTACGTTTTTGAGGAAAAAACCCAAGATGAAAGTAAATCGGCCCATTTTGGAAGTGGGTTTTCAGCCATTTGGTGAGATTCTTTACTGTTTTCTCAGAAAGTGAGCTGCAAGATAGCCTCCTGAAACTGATACGAATTCATGACCATATCTTTCCACATTCATTGCTCCCAAAATATTACGGTTTTTAGGAAACGATCCACGAGGAAAGTAAAATGGACCATTTTGGAAGTGGGTTTTCAACCGTTTGGAGAGATTCCTCACCGTTTGCTTAGAAAGTAAGATGCAAGATCATCTCCTGAAACGGATATGAATTTTTAATTTCTTAATTTTTCACTTGCAGATTGAGAGTAAATTTTTAGGGGTTATTGGAATCAGTGGGAGAGACGGATATGACAACTATTATATAGTCAAACTTGTTGGTAATCCTCACACCATACAATTATTTTGATTGGAAGCCCAAGGCAAAATTTTAACTCAGAAGGAAAGGATTGTATAATTTGACGATGGTGACAGAAACAGAACCTACATCAACGATTGAGAAGATGAGATGGATGAACCGTAAAGATGAGGCAACATGACTATTTCTTGAGTTAATCTCCACTGATTTGTGGTTTCATGTTGTCACATGCAAGACTCCAAACGAGATATGGAACACTTTGGAAGGACTCTTTGGAAAGCAAGATGAGATGCACGGTCATATGCTTGAGGTAGAGTTGAATACCTTAGACCCTAAAAGTTTTGATAATATACAAGATTTGTTTACTAAATTTAAATCTTTGTTATTAAGGTTGGGTGAATGTGGTATTGATAAGTCTACACAAGAGAAACAACTTATTCTAACAATCTTGGCCAAGCTAGGACCAGAATACACGGTATATGTCTCCAATTTCCATTCTGGCAGATGTCTTTTTGGAACAAATTGGAAAATTCCTATGTTGGCTTAGTTCATTGAGTCTCTTACACAAGATCAGACAAAACGCATACATATGGGCCTCATGAAATATCCCAAACCACATGCGCTCGCCATGAAGAACGGAAAAGGGTCATTCAAACAGTATAGGAAGGAGGGATATTCCAAATCCTTTAATGATTCTTCAGGTTCCAAAGACTCTTCAGATTCCAAGAAGAAGAAGAAGGAAAATAAGTGCACTTACTGCAATAAATTGAATCATGAAGAATCCACATGCATGAAGAAACATATCGATCTTATGGCACATGTGCTTCAGTAGAAAAACCTTGGAAACTTCATTCCAGAGGTAGTCAATAAGCAAAAGGAAGAAGATCCTGCTCCTAAGAGAGGTAGTCATCATGCTCTTGTTGCAATTAATTCCTCATCTGATTCATGGATTATAGATTCTGGTGCAACCCATCATATGGCGGTGAAAGATGAAGTTTTCTCTTCCTTGAGTCCATGCTCAAGACCCCCTATTCTCATGGGGGGTGATACTCCAGTAGCAGTAACAGGAGAAGGGAGAGTGGAACTCCACAATGGTAGTTTTGAGAATGTTTTACATGTTCCAAAGCTTTCTATGAATCTTCTCTTAGTTTATCAGATCACTCAGAAAGGTAAAAAGGTTGAATTTACATCAGATTCAATTTCAGTAATTGACATGCATGACAATTCCATCATTGAAATTGGTGAGGTGGATCACAAGTCAAGGTTGTATAAATTCACTAAGTTTTCTAACGATGACTCCTCTATTCTACTTACACATAAGGAGAGTACTTTGCATGCACCTCCAGTGTAACATGCATATACTCTTGTTCTTCCATTAGTTTCATACATCAGAGATGATTCCATACACTTAGATTTTGTACATGGAAATAAGAAGGTAGTACATCTAGATAAGAAGCCAGCGCCGAAGCTTCAGCAGATGCCCAAGAAGGCACTTACCACACTTTAGGTAGCAAGCAAACTTGCAGGGAATCCATTGGATTCGAGGAGGACTCTATCTCAACATGGGGAGCCTTCTCATGTATTTTCGGCTTCAGAACCTGTGATTCCCATGCATTGTTATATGGTTCAATCTATTGATCCACATAACTACAATAGGGTTGTGGGAAATCCATTATGACAAGAAACCATGCAAAAGGAGTATGAATCACTCCTACAGAACCAGACTTAGAATCTAGTTCCACATCCACCAGAAAGGAATATTTTTAGGTGCAGATGGGTTCACAAGATCAAGAAGTACAAGGCCCGACAGGTTGCCAAAGGACTTCATCAAATCCATAAATATTTCTACATCTTCATGAATAATTTCAATGAGCGGAAGTTTTAGACTTTGTGGGATTGTCTTGCAGTGAAGAACACAGTTGCCTAGCAGCTGTTATTTTCTTCTTTTGACACATTATCTTTTGAGGGGGGGTTTTGTTCCCACGTGATTTTCCCTCTTTCCTTACTTTTATTCAGTGTTCATTAGTTGCATTGTACATGAGTACCTAAAATGGCCTAGTAGTCAGGACTCATTTTTTACTCCATAGTGATGTTCAGGGGGGGTGTTGGAGAAATTTCTATTTTCGACATACTAGTTCAGTGGGAGTTAACTGACTAGTTCTATTTAGACTTTCTATTTTTACCATCACAATTATGCATGCATGCATTCCTAAGGAAATTTAATGGCTTGATTGTTTTTCTTAATTATGGAATGCTTTGCCCTATATATGAGTGTATTCCACTCATTCATTGTATCATATTGATCATGATCTATGTATCAATCATCAACTCATTGGAGTAGTGTGAATATATTTTCTCATTCTTACATATTGAATATCTCTTCTTTTCTTGACAATCTTTGCTTGTACTTGTTTTATCTATATCTCCTGTGTAGGTTTCCATGAAACATTGACAAGATAGGGCTTTACCTAAATTCAAAATGTTTTTCCAAAAGTTGTGCTCCTAGGAATCGTTGGAGTAGAGTAGGCTAATACACACAGTAATTGTCGTTCAAATGACATACTATTAACTGGGAGTCCAAGAGAACTTCTAAAGAATGAATACCATGTGAAATGGAATCACATAAAATATCTATAACGACGCTATATTCAGCCACGTTATTCGTTGATGTCCCTAGACAAAGGCCACTTGAAGACATCAGTTGACCCTAAGGTGAGTAAACAACCCAAGCGACAGAAGCCAAGTTTCTTGTATGATGATTGGCACCATCTATGAATCCTAAGTAAACTGAAGACTCCATTGACATCTCCCAACAAAGGGAAAACTCGATAAGCAAGTCGATGATAAAAGGAAAAATATATATACACTAAGATACACTAGTATACAAAGAGTTGCGCCCAATATTGGGGCTCAAGCGTAATTTCTTTTCAAGTAGAGCCCATTCTTGGGCTCAGTCAGCATATTCCCTTCATAATATTTTAATTCATAGGATCCTTTTTCTAAGAAACATCACACAATATAAGGACCATTCCACATGCGGTTGAAATTTCTTTCCCCAAATGGTTCTTTGGATTGGTCGTATAAGAGGACCAAGTCACCCTCAATGTACATTTGAGGACAAAAAGAATTATCATATTGTACCTTGACATGTCATTTATTTGATTATATAGTCATAGAGTAATGTTAACACTACTCATCTAGACTCTCTAGATGTATGAGGCATTGTTTGAGATCAGAAGTGTCAGGTAGGAGATTAACTGCCAATATAAGACAAAGGATTTTGCATTCAATAGGTAGGATTGACTCCACACCATGTAGTAATTGAAAAGGAGAAAAATCAGTTGAAGTCTTAACCGAGGTTTGGTATTTCCAAAGTGTTGGGTAAAGCATGAGATGTTAATCACACTTTCTCTAGCTAACATTTTTATGCAAAATCGTCTTGAGAGAATTGTTCATGGCCTCTACTTGTCCATTTTCCTGGGGGAAGTAAGGGGAAGAATGACATTGTTTAAAACCCAATTTCGATGCTAATTCTTTCATCATTTCATTCTGAAGGTGACTTCCATGATGAGTGACAATATCACTCGAGATTCTGATCTAGGATATAATTTGATTGAACATGAAAAATGCAACAGTCTTACAATCATATTTAATTGTAGGCATGGCCTTGGCACACTTAGTAAAGTATTCTACAGACAAGATAATATGTTGATGCCCCCCAACCAAAGTTGGGTTGCAATCCACAAAATCCACACCCCACTTAGTGAAGGGATCGACGGTAATCACCGGGTGAAGAGGGTTTGGATGTGAGCGCATATTCCGAGTGAACACCTATAAAGGGTGACACTTATTTACATCTTTGAATCAATATTTAAAAATAGATGGCCAAAAATAACCAACTCGCAAAATATTTTGGGTTGTCGCAAGCTCAGATAGATGACCACCACAAGCCCCACTATGACAGTCATTAAGAATAGACTCAACCTCTTCATGAGTCAAGTAATGATACAAGATATTATCTATGCCTCAGCGATAAAAAGTGTCAACGACGATAAGGCATTTCTTATCTTGATATCGTAAGCATCATCGACCTTCTCTTGAAAGATGCTGAGAGAACTTAAAGGTTTGAAGATATATCAAAATGTCTCCATACCAGGGGTCTGAAGAAAAGACAAGGAAAATGTGTTCATCTGCAAATGAATCAACATGAATAACATCTCATCTAACTGAGGGAAGTAAAAAAAAACTAACGATTTCTTGGATTTTGCCGAAGCAAAATCGAGATCAAACTCTTGCAATATGAAAATTATCCATTTATTATATTTTCCCTCTATGAT